>JAFKAC010000100.1:0-203778 GCA_025766275.1 Lactarius indigo | reverse complement strand
TTGTAGGCCACTATGGTGTAACATTAGTCATGACATGCAAAAGCAAAGAGAAATGGGGAGCTCTCAACCTTGGAAGTAGGCACGAACGTCCGCCATTATTCCAATGGCTGGTTCCATAGGGTCTGGCGGGAGTAGGGCGGCTAGTGACGAAACCTCTACCGAGCGTAGCCCAAGCTTAGCAAGGGAAGCGATCGCCTCGTTAACTGCGGCCCTCATGCCTGGATTGGTACCGTCCTTCCAGGTTCCTTATGACCGAGCTTTTGGACCTCAGGCGACCTCGTTTGTAGTGACTCAGGAACTTGGATCGATACTCGGTATAATAACGTGCGTTCAATGTGAATGGCTCGTTTTCGTTCCTTCAGCAAGGAGTCGATGTGCTGGGCGGCAGCGCTGCACATCTCTGTATATGGGATTGCATTATGTTCCTGGTGGTTGACCTCAGCAATGAGGAACGTGTATAGACCGCTGGCAAGAGGCGTACCTGACACCTTGCTTTAAGTGACCATGGGTGTACTGAGCGAAGTGCCTTTCCACCAGTTGCTGGACACCATTAATCAGTTCCTTCCGCGTAATGTCGAAGAACTGCCTTGAAGGGTCCTCCCATCCCGCCACGACAGTACGAATATACTGCCTTATGACGGTATGTGGGTAATGATTCGGTAATTCGCGGGTCACCGCGCTGACAAACAAGACGTCACGGATCTGAGGGACAGGGAATACATCTTTCTTACGAATTTGCCTTCTCTAGGACATCCTCGATGTAAATCGGTGAGCTGACATCCGAAGGCTCTTCCTCCCACTCTTCCTCTTCACTCGAAAGGAAGGAAGGGGGAACCAGTGTAGTGTCAGCGGCCTGAGAACGTTCAAGGGGCAGAAAATGGGGTGCCGTCTGCCGTATTGCCCTTCTTGAACTCGTCTCGAGGCCCACGAAGTTTTTGTATCAACCCATTTTCATCCGGAATACCATCAACAAGGGTATTGACAGACTGGATAAATGCCCCGATCAATTCGAGAGCTCGGAATTAGGCTCGGATGACGGTGGAGTCGGGAGCTGGGATATATCCTGTTGAGTCTGCGCGAGTAGTCTGTCGAGCTCCTCCTGCAGCTCAGGAAGCTAGCAATGTGTTGGAATTAACCACAGATCAAAGGTGAAAACAACTTGCCTCTTGGAAATCAAACTAGATAATAATTGCCCCAGACGTGTCGTCAACTTGTCTGTCCCTAAGCGGCGTTGATATAACCATTCCAAGTTTGACCAAGGTTCCTTGGTTGAAAAAAACACCGCTTCTTGCTCTCTGGCTTTCTCGTACGTTATCCCATCCCGAATGTCCTGAGAGTCAGGGTTCTTCACGGAGAAGTACTCAATACCTCCATCCTTTCCGCCCCCTCTGGATCCTGCTTATCCAAGTGGCCTCCTCGCCGGGGGTATTCGGTCGGGTTTAGTCAGGACACCTGGACAGCAGGTATTAGAAACATGGCGTTGTACCGCACAGCATTAAAATACCGATAGTTCGAGCCCCGCTTGGATCGAAGAGGGAAGCGAGGCTGGTGAGCGCTCTGATTTTCGAAATCGGCTGTTAACGACACTCATTTAGGAATTAACCCTATTGACAAAGGCGAAAGGCGAGCATACTTTCGCATGCGATTGTGTAATAGAATGATGCAGCTCTCCTTACAGATATACTCTTCGGCAAGCCGTTGAACCAGGCGAGAGTCACGTGGTTCTCCTCCAACGATCAAACCTGGACCGGATTAGTCCGGTTGCATGATTTCGACATGTATTGCCCACCTGGCAGATCGACAAACGATAAATCGTCGACATCCCTACTGCGGATCTCCAAACAAACCGAGTTTGAGGAGAACGATAGCTCCCTCTCCTCGAGAGCGTCGTCCGAGGCTTCTAAGAATTGAGGAAACGGGGTGCTGGGATTTAGGATGGCGCATTGTGCTCGGAGAATCCGTTCAGTAACAAGAGACTTTTCGAAAATGGGATCCCCAAAGTCAACTCGACGCGGTTGTGAGAGCACCTTGCCATCTCCGTCTGTGACGATACGCAGTGAGACGACACAACACCAGGGTTCAGACGAATGGGAGAGCTGGCACTCTGTTGGACACCTATGTGCGCAAGGGGTTTATGGCGAATATTAAACAGAGGTTGGGAAATCCTACCTCGTGCATGTTCCAGACGCACGGGGCAGGGTAATTCCTGATATAGCCTCTATAAGAGATGACTTGCCCGCGCTCTGCGACCCCAAGACAGCAATAACGGGGATGTCGAGGTCTAATTGCGCGCTGCAGAAGAAAAGAAAATCTTGAGACATGCGGCCGATGAGGCTCACTGTTGTCCTCACCCTGTTTCGCGAAGGCGATTTACGGCATCAAGCATCTTGCGCTTCTGGGCGACGTATTGCGATTTAGAAAGCCCCACAGGAGTACCTGTATGGTCGTTCTCTGGGCTGGGCGACCCATCCGAGGTCCTTTCAACATCATTTCCGCTTCTAAGTGTAGACACAATCATGGTGAAGAAGAGGTAGTGGGGTCCTGAGGGAGATGTACGGCAAGGAGCGACCTTTATAGGTTTCAGAAAGACGATCAAAATAGGATGCAGATAATATCAAGCAGGAAACAAGCGCAGCCTTGGAACACTTACCTGTGTGTAGTGATAGAGAGAAGAGCCTAGTGGTAATACAGTCGTGAGAAAGAGCGGTTGATGCACTGTCAAGTGGTTTCAGGGAAAACAACTTGACCGCAGCTATCCGCAGTACTAGTACTACAGTACTCGTACTCTGATGTGCACCCGATATCGATGTGGACTGGATGTGGGGATTTTCTTCTCTGTTTCCGTGTACATGGTGCAAACAAGGGTGCAAAAGACCAGGGACGCAAAAGCCTTCGTTGCTGCGGATCCTACGGACCATGCACACTGAACACGGGCGCAGTCCTGTCTTCCTATCGAGTCCAAGGTCGAGTCTATTAGTGTGGCCTGAGCCTGAGAACCATAGTTGCCATTTTTTTCGCAAGGGTGCGCTATCATCATGATGTTCCCAGAAAGGAAGGTAGTGCTGTGAGTCACGTTACTGTCTCCTTGCTCGATGGTACTCCGAGTCAGGCTACCACGTTGCCCAACTCCCAAGCGGGTCGCTTACAGCTGGTTCCATATCGATTTTCCTCTGGTGACCATTTTTTGGACATAGGCGAGGTTTGAATGGGTAACTCCGCCACCGAGATGGCACAGCTCTCGAGCAGAGCAACATAGATAACCATTCCATAACCCCAATTGTTACAAGATAACTATTCTATAACCTTAATTCTGTGAGATAACCTGATTTCCTGAGAATTTCTCCCTCGACTTAATTATGAATCCCGCTCTCGAGTTTTGGATGGCCGACTATGTTCTCAAAATAGCAGGGGACAATCGTTATGGAAGTATAGACCGTAGTGCATATACTTTCATACATTTCTTTATGCTCATCATTGATGGCACCCTTCAAGGTGCCCCCCTCAATCGTGATTTGATGTGAGCACTTCTCGTACACCGGGACGAGTTCAAGATGGCAATACGTCAGGCAGTGCACGACTTCCGAATAGTACTTGAACAATTAATTTGGTGACGATTCCTTCACCTCTAAAGATCTCAAGTCCCGTTCGATCTTGAGAAGTCGCAAAAATGCCGGCCCAGTGATGCGGTAAAGCCATGTTTATCGACAATGTTATGAAGAATGCGAGCTCCTATGAGAGCGCACCCTGCGGCAGTTGTCGGAACTGGTCTCAACTTCGTGTCAATAACAGGACTGGTCAGTGAGCGCTAGTGAACTACCAAATAACTACCCCCATCTTCTTGCATCGGCAGCTCCTCCCCGTTTGTTATCGGAAGGCACAACATTGGTACTTTCGTGAAGCGATAAGGCACCACATCAAAGAATCGCCCCAATCTCACCAAAAGGACATTACACGAACGTGTCAAATCGCCGCCAATGCGATAGTCGAGGATCACTATTTCTGATATAGCCACAGTCACCTCACGCAGTTACGTCTGCATTCGCCCCTACTGTACGCCCATCATGTCCTTGTGTTCTTTTTTGACGAGTTTAGGAACCTCCGAGAAAGGTCAAATAGCCAAGCATCGATCTGCAAACGTGGCGGAATGGCGTTTCAACTTCCACTGGGGGAAGAACAGGGACCGTTCACCATATCCGAGCACTGCTCTCGGTTTGTATTTCAAACTCAGTACAAAGCGTCCCCACACCAGGCCGAGATTCGCCGATGACTGTACGGCGAGCTCCTCACTATCATAATTCGGACGTCGGACCTCTGTCCCGACCCTTCATCGTTGCTGACTCACCTGCTCCATACAGTACTATTCAACTTGCTAAAATACTGGTTAGTGGCGGTCATGACGCCACATCCAAACCTGCGTGGCTGCCAGTGATACTTCGAACACTGTGGCTACATGCGCTTGGATAACGTTATGCGAGCATCGACCGTACGATACCGTGCTGGCACTCAGGTCGGCCTCGAGGCAGCGCCCTTCGATAACCTATCTATCAGTGTATCCGGAATGTATGAAAGCTGCAAAGTACATTCGAGTGAACTAGAGGATATTGTTGAATGTCACGGTGAGCTGCAAAGTCGAGAAACCCATCAAGCGCTAAAACAGAGCTTTCACAGGAGTAAAATGACGTTTCAAAGCTTGGCTGATTCTTCTGAAAGTGACCAGTTCGTTCGTTCGCATTGGTATTACGGTATATACCTTGTGACCATGGAGGAATGGGGCCGTTTTACGATCTTACGTTCGTTTTTTCCAGTGGCGATGGTAATGTCAGGCATAGACATACTCATACTGATCCAAGGGTGTACCACCTTACTTGTGTTATGTCAACTTGACGTGACCGGGGTCGTGATTCAGCGGATTAAGTTACAAGTATCCGAAAGGAGGCAAGAACTTGAATTCGACCCTGTGGCGAATCGTGTTCAATTACCCTCATCGCTCCATGTCCTTAGCTGCATGGATGTGGCACGTCACCTATCCCTCGTCCTCTCTTGGTCTGAGAGTTTCCGATGCTATCGTGACTGGCGTCATGTCTCCCCAAGTGGTCCACCAGAGCTCCAGTCGATTGCTATCTTTTGTGGCGAATGAGTGCCACAGGACCACGCCCTAGTGCACTGTATAACTACGTCCAAATTCGGTTGTCTCCTCGCTGTGCCTATAAAGGACCCTTCTTGCGGGTCTTGTCCTTCAGAGAGCGGTCTCGTTCTGCCTCACAACATCTTCCTCTCTACCATGTCCTCATCGGATGGTGGTACGGATTTTGATAGCACCTCAGACATGTCCTCTAGCCAGAACGACCACACTGGTGCCCCAGTGGGTCTTTCTGACCCGCAATACGTTGCAAAGAAACGCAAGATGCTGGATGCAGTTAATCGCCTTCGTGCCACGGGGTGAGGATTACTGCAAGCACTGTCAGCTGCTCGTCTCAAAAATTTCTTTTATCCCACAGGGCACAACTAGATCTCGATATCCCCATCATCGCTGTCTTGGGGTCGCAGAGCGCGGGCAAGTCATCCCTCATAGAGGCTATATCGGGCATCACCCTACCCCGCGCGGCTGGAACTTGCACGAGGTAGGCTTTGCTAGCCTCTGATTAATTTTCGCCACAAACCCCTTGTGCACATAGGTGTCCGACGGAATGCCAACTTTCGCACTCGTCGGAACCCTGGAGATGCGTCGTCTCGCTGCGCAGGGTCACAGATGCAGAAGGCAAGGTGCTTTCACAACCACAGAAAATTGACTTCGGGGGTCCCATTTTCGAAAAGTCTCTTGTTACCGAGCGCATCCGCCGCGCACAATGTGCAATCCTGAATCCCAGCTCCTCGCCTGACAGATTCTTAGAAGCCTCTCCCGATGCTCTCGAGGAGAGGGAGTTATCGTTCTCTTCGAACACGATTTGTCTAGAGATCTGTGGCAGAGACGTCGATGATTTATCATTTGTCGACCTACCAGGTGGGTAATACAAAAGTCGAAATCTAGAAAACGGACTAATCCGATCTAGGTTTGATCGTTGGAGGGGAACCACGAGATTCCCGTCTGGTTCAACAACTTGCCGAAGAACACATCCGTAAGGAGAGTTGTATCATCCTATTAACCATCGCCTGCGAAGTATGCTTGCCCTTCACCTCCGTTCTGAGGTAGTTCTCTAAACGAATGATGTCCATAGCGGATTTCGAGAACCAAACCGCTCACCGCCTCGCTGCCCAATTTGATCCAAGTGGGGCTCGAACTATTGGTATTTCGATGTTGTGAGACGTGACTTCAGATTGTTAACCCTAGCTGCGTCATTGCAGGCGTCCTCACGAAACCTGACCGGATACCCGCGGGCGAAGAGGCAATGTGGATAGGTAAAATCCGGAGTGGCGGAGTGGATGGGGGAATAGAATACTTCTCTGTGAAGAACCCCGACTCCCAAGATATCAGAAAAGGGATCACGTACGAGCAAGCCAGAGAGAGAGAAGCAGAGTTTTTCTCAACCAGGGAACCTTGGTCGAATCTGGAATGGCTTTGCCAACGTCGCTTAGGGACAGACAAGTTGACAAAACGTCTGGGACAAGTATTGTCTAGTTTGATCTCCAAGAGGCAAGTCCTTTTCACCGATCTTGAGGTTAATTTTAACACATGGTAGGCTTCCTGAGCTGCAGGAGGAGCTCGATAGACTCCTCGAGCAGACTCGACAAGGACATCTCCCGGCTCCCAAAGCCACCGTCATCTGAGCCTGTTTCCGAAATCTTGAAATTGATTAGCGCCTCTGTTCGATCTATTCAGAGCCTTGTTGATGGTGTTCCGGATGAACATGGCCTTCTACAGACACTTCGCGGGCCCCGAGACGAGTTCAAGGAGGCGATCCGCCAGACGGCACCGTATTTTATGCCACTTGAGAGCGATCGCGTCGTTCAACTCCCTGGGACAGTTCCCCCTTTCTCCTTCCTTAGAAGCGAAGAAACGTGGGAGGAAGAGCCCTGTGATACCAGCTCACCGATTTTCATTGATCGTGTCTTAGAGAAGGCAAACTCGTAAGTTAAGCATATGTTTCATTTAGCCCGAGCCCTGACCCTTTGTTTGTCAGCGCCGTAACCCGCGAGCTGCCAGGTCATTATCCATATATTGTCATAAAGCAGTATATTTTAGATTTCGTAAAGGGATGGGAGGACCCTTCAAGGCAGTTCTTCGACATCACGAAGAAGGAACTGACTAGACGCATCCAGGAGTTGGTGGAAGAGCAATTCGCTCAGTATGCTCATGGTCATCTAAAGCAAGGAGTCAGGTACGTCTTTTAGTCTACATACCCTCCACATCGTTGACATCATTTACCAGGAATATAATGCAATCTCATATACAGAAATGTGCAGACACCGCAGCACAACAGATTGGCTTCTTGCTGGCTGACGAACATGAGCCCTTCGCCCTAAACGTGCACTATTACACCGAGTATCGCTCAAAGTTCTTTGCTCACTTACAGAGAGATCGCTTGATGTCCACGAGTAGGGTCATAAGGAACCTGGATCCAGATAGCTGTACCCCAAGCATGAAAATCGCACTTGACGGGGCAATTTCGTCCCTTGCTAAGCTTGGGCTACATTCGGTCGACGCCTCATCATTAGCTGCCCTACTCCCACCGGACCCTATGGGAACGGCTATCGGAATAATGGCAGATGTTCGTGCTTACTTCCAAGGTCGATAGCCCTTCGTTTCTTTGTTGCTTACGCGGAACATGGCTAACGTCGAGTCATAGTTGCATACAAGCGCTTTGTAGATAACATCCCGATGTGCATTGACAGAACTTTGCTGCGGGGAGTGACAGTCGGCCTCGAGGATGCACTTTTCGATGGACTTGGTATCAACGGGCCTGGAGGATACGAGCGCTGTAGGAAGCTTCTGAGCGAGCCAGGAGACGTTGTCGAACGCCGCAGCGAGTTGGAGAAGAGGCGGCTGCGCCTTCAATTGGCCCGAAAGGAACTTACTGAATTGTTCGAATGACCTGCCGTAGTAGAAGTATATCGTGCTGCGTACTGAATTTGAGTTGTGTCGTAGAATGTTCCTATCGATAAGATGCATGCGAATGACCTTTTCTGCTTGGGGAAGTCTAGAACTGTCTCCTGTCTGTTGATAACAACATCCGCAGTCATCCGCAGTACTCCGTTGTGCATCTGACATCGAATGTGGGGTTTCCTTCTCTACTTCCGTCTGCGTGCAACAAAATACCAGGGACGCGAAAACCTTCGTCGCTGCGGATGTTGCGTAATGCACACACACTTAACACCGGCGCAAGCCTGGCTTCCCGCATCGATTCTCCTAGGATCTTCAGGTTGTGGCACCCCATATGCATAATACAGAACCCCTCGTGAGTATTTTCCTCACCCACCCCTCTTGATTTTTTTTATCCCGGTTTTTCTGTGATCCGTCGTAGCAACCTCCCCCTGCCATCACCATCACCAACACCGACTCGGACCCTGACCCAGCGCCCGTACCACCACCTGCATCATCACGCCCCGCTTCGCCAATGTTAACGCTTGATGTCTTGGAGCCTTCGACGACGACCACTCAGGTCGATCCCGAGATAACAGTGGGGAGTAACAACACGAGTTACGCGCGGAACAACTTGCGCCTGAACAACAGCCTGCATGACATAGAGTAGGCACAACTAGATTGCATTACAAGCGGCCCATCTGACTGACGGTGGAAGGCTCAATCGCTACATCGACCTTCCGATCATTGCTGTACTCGGCTCGCAGAGTTCTGGTAAATCATCCTTGATCCAAGCTATCTCAGGAATTCCTTTTTTGAAAGCGCCAGGGGACGCATGTACGCGGTGAGGATACTCTCTGCTTTCGCGATTCCCTTGTTTCGGAGCTGATACCCTTTCGTGCAGGTGCCCCATCGAGTGCCGTCTCACGCGTGGTGATGGGCCGTGGTCGTGCCAAGTATTTTTGCGTCGCTTCACTGCATCCAATGGAACAAGTGTCTCAGATCTGCCGAAAGAGCCTTTTGGTGACCCCATCACGGACAAGGACCTACTGGAACATCGCATCTCACGAGCCCAGTTCGCCATTCTCAATCCCAGCACACCCGCAGGCACATTCTTGGAAGGCGATGTCGACCCAGGTAGCAATGAGTTGACGTTCTCTTCGAACATCGTATGTCTGGAGATCACGGGCCCAGAGTACAGCGAAATATCCTTTGTAGATCTACCCGGTGCGTCCTAAAGTCCAGGTTATAGCGCGTCTGTAAGCTGATGGCTCTCAAAGGCTTGATTCACAACGTTGGCACAAGTGGAAATCGAGAGAATATCGGACTTATCAAGGACTTGGCTTCGAGTTACGTTTCGAAGAAGAACTGCATTATCCTCATGACCATAACTTGCGAGAGTACGCCCTTGTACCTTGTATTCCAAGGCCAACCTGCTGACACGTGGCACTAGCCGACTTTGCCAACCAGGGTGCATATGATCTCGCGCGCACTTATGACCCTTACGGACAGCGCACAGTCGGTAAAGCACTCGCATTTCTCCACCTAAGAAGCTCTTCTTTACCGACGCTTCAGGGGTCTTAACGAAACCGGACAGAAGTCCGGAGGCTGCGCACGAGAAATGGGTGCGATACATCCGCGGCGACGCTGAGCCATTGCATCATGGGTGGTTTTGTGTCAAACAACCCGATACGCAGAGCCCACACCCTGTGCCATCCCTGGTCGAGGCCCGTGAACAGGAAGATCAGTGGTTCACAAAGACATCTATCTGGCGAGAGCTCCCGAGGTCTTTCCAGAATCGTCTTGGAACCAAAAAACTCGTCCAACGCCTTGAGGAAATTCTCTCGGATTTGATGTCAGTCAAGTATGCAACACCTTTTATACTCGCAAGAGTTGATGTGACTGACATCCTTCAGTGTTCCCGAGCTTGGGGATCAAATCCGGGATCTGATTGAGAGCACCAATCAAGAGCTGGCACAGCTAGGAAAGCGACCATCCGACGACAGCGTTGGGGAGATCAGTTCCCTAGTCGACCAATTGGTTCGTGACATTGAAGCTGCGGTGGAGCGAAAGTCACGAGAAGATGGCGACATACTATATCGCATCGAAGACGAAGCAGCGAAATTCAAGAATGAGGTCAGGGCAACATGTCCAGAGTTCCGTGCGTGGAATAAGAACCTCCAGAAGCCACCTATTGTTAAACCTCTCCCCGAGCTCTTACTTGATGGTGATCCCCCTCCTGATACCTCCGTGAATCGCGAGGTCATATTCCTGGATGACGTTCTCGAAAAGAAGGCCCGGTAAGACTTCTCAGTGACGTCTAATGTAGATCTAATTCACCTTCATCTATCCTCGTAGTTCGTCTGTTCGTGGACTCCCAGACAGCGGGCAGAACGATGTGGCGGAGGGGTATCTGCGTTCGTTTACGGCCAAGTGGGACACGCCAACGAATAAGTTCGTCAGGGAATCAGAGAGGCACCTTCAAGTTTTCATTAAAGAGGCTATTGACGCGCGATGTGGGAAGTTTTCGCACAACGGATTGCCCCTACACCTACAGTATGCTCGTGTTTCTGTCCTGCTTACATACGATGACGCCCTTCGCAGAGATACGATCCGAAGTCATTTGCAGGAGTGCTCGAACAAGACAAGATCAGCTACGGAGTTGCTCCTCAAATTAGAGCACACCGGGCATACACGAAACGAGCGATATTACAGAGAGTACAAAGACAAGTTCTTGTCTCACCTCAAGATGCAGCGCTCACTTGCTGCAAATAATACTGTACTCCGGGATCTTGACCGACTAGCCTCACCAAATGGCGACCAACCAACTATAGCGTTTGCATCTGCTATCACCTCGGCAAAGGCAGCTCTCAGTAAGGCCGGATTTCCGGCGGTCGATGATCTCGCCTTTGCCAGACTCCTACCCCCTCATCCTACCGACGCTGCACTTGAAGACATGGCTAAAGCAAGTGCAGGTTTTGAAGGTGGGTCTCATCACATCGCCTCTTTGCGGTCATGATATAGAATCTTATTGTGTGCGCCTGTTTGTAATAGTTGCTCTGCACAGATTTGTCGACTATGTCCCGCTCGTAGTCGATACAGAACTTGTCCGCGGTGCTTGTCAAGATCTTGGACGGGTACTCCGACACAGTTTCAAGTTCAACGAGCCGAACCTTGTTGAACGTTGCCGCGAATATCTGCAGGAACCACCTGATGTTAAGAGAGCCCGCGAATTCCTAGAGCAAAAGCTGCGCCGCTTGGCACGGGCAGAGGAAGAACTCCGGAACTTCTGGGGTCCATGAGTGCCACCTCACGTGATCACATGTATATCCATTCCGCGGTGACGAGCGAATCCAGAGATGTCCTAGAAACGATCATTGTATTTGCAACTATATACCGATAGCATTCGCATAACACTCTGTAAAAAAACCTAGAAGTTTAACGAAAACCCCCAGAGAACGACGAGACGGGCGCAATAACTTGAAGAGGTTTGAGTCGCCGAAAATATGTCAGCTAACAAGTCCCCACCTTGAGGGAGTTGGTCATTTATTACACTCGGGGCTCCAGATGCCAATGGAGTTAAGTTGACGCACTCGGTGCCCTAGATTCAATCGTCCTTGACAAATACCCGGTAGAGGGAATTTACAGCATCAGCCGTTCCCCACTCGTCATATCAAACAGATTGTGGTGACCCCTACAAACCCCCAAAACGATCGAGACGGAGAATGACGACGAAAAAACAAAGATATAACTGGCTTATGCCGTTCGTCCTGTTCACCGGCCGGTGTGAGTCCCACCTCATAACGTTCCAACTTGTCCTAATGAGTCGCTGTACGGACAAGAAAGTGACCACCAACCTCGAGTTTGTTGTTGTTCATCACAAATCAGTCATCGGCCCCAGATGGTGGCGCCGGACGTCGACCGATCTGGCGAGCGAGTCAAGTAGAACATATCCCCGAAGCTGTAACTGATGTCTGAGCCACCGAAATCGACTGCGGTCTGAATGAGAACGAAAGGCGTCGGCCGAGCCAGATAACGAAAAAAAAAGTGGGTGCTCGCAACGATATCGCTTTTGATGTCAGATCAGGGGGGTGCAGGGTCTGGTGGTCGTACAACTGCCGTACAGCTCTGGTGGTCGCACAGTTGGACACCAAGCCAACGGTATGTGTTCAAATTGTCAGTGTTAGTAATACGCCGTACGTGTATAGAAGACGAACAACATCAGAAAACTGCGGAAGCGCCTTCATAACGCTGCATGGCATGTTCTTCAGGTGTCGTAATGTAGGGGCCGTAGGTGTTGGCGGCCCCCGCAATAACCACTTACATGTCTTGTCCAATCACCCCCATCGGCGGTGAGCTCTCCCCGAGCGACGTTTCTGGACAAATGAAACCACACATGTGGGCCATGCGGGCACTTCGAAAAACCGAATCAATGGAGAATAACGGCATCGCACCATAGCAAGTTGAACGGGTCGTCGGACATACCGTATCCGTCTACCTGTTATCATCGTCATCTCTTCCAGAACAACCAATGTGACGAGTCTTCCAGCAAGGGACATCTAGGCGACCACGGCGCTTAGCGACCACTCGTACGGTGTACGTGTATAACCTGAAATGGGTATAAAAGCACCGAGAGTGCTTACATAGGGGGAAGTGGCGCAACGAACAGTATCCAAAGAATCGGCTTTGGGCACCGACATGCGACCCATGCGTCAGTGAGAGACATAACGGCATATTTTTAAGTCGAAAAACGTATTCATGAGAACTTAGGAGACGAGACCAATAACAGCCGGAGGACGAAGGAATGGCTCAATGGCGTCCAATCAGCCTCAAACGATAAAACATGACTTACCTCACATCTGACGAGTTCATAGGAGGGGTCCCTGAATAACTAGCATACACGAGAGCGGTGATACTGTGGGAGAAATGGCGGAAATTACTGTTGCTGAGATTATTGCCCTGCGCAAAGTCAATCGCCCCAGGACCGTCGCTATTACAAAGTTCAAGTAACCTTGGCGAATAGCAAAATAACGTCACCACGATGGGTAAACGAATGGTGATTGGCTGTATCAAGTACGGCAGGGCAGGTTTTGTACTGTTGTGCTGTTAAAGAGGGTGGACGAATAAAACGACCTTGGAGCTCAATTGCTGATGCGCCTCGCAGAAGGCATCAAGACTACAACAGATCAGATAGAACATACGTGTTTGGAGTAGCATCTCCAATGCCAGCTAAAGAAAACATCAGCCCGCGGGGCCCGGGTCCTACGTAGCAACCAGACTTACATTAGCAAATTGAACAACGAAAGTCGTTACATGGTATGGCATTTGACTCAACGGATGCGTTCAATCCCATAAGGTGCGACCGTTTGCTCTTGGACACGTACACTCGTATAAGTAGGCGGTCACGCCCTTTGTTCTCATCGCCAACTAAAGAGCTGTTCTTACGAAAGCGTCACTTCAACACCATATCATAGTGGAGTAGAGAAGGACTCGGAGATTACCTCGTGCGAGGCTAGCTCCATGCACCGCGAGAAAACCCTCTCCTTGCCCCCCCTGGCATCCCCGAACCTTAGTAGGGTCAGAGCTGTGTGGTGGTCACCATCATATTACGCGCGTTTCTCTGCAGGTTCGCGAGGTAAGCGCTAGGGGTGCCATTGCGATTCACACCGGCAATGCTAATATAACCTAGTGCGTGGGAGCCGGACGATAGATTTGCGTGAACTTCGCCTTGCTGTACAGTAAGCCCGGTACCTTCTACAATAACGGTCGCCGTTTCGGGTACATACCCGAAATACAGTCAAGCGACGCGAGCTGTGTGATGATCTTTTCGGCGTATTCACTGACACCTGCGTGCTGGTGGTGCTAACGATACATAGCAATGTTTCCTTTTCATCGTAGATATCGGGGACGTGCGCGGGTTCAGAAATGATGGAAATGTCGGATGTCGGTGCCTCCAAAAGTGATGTCTGAGTGGAAATATGTCACGTTGACAGTACGTGGGTGAAGTGGGGATCACAGTAATTCGCTTCGCCGAGTCTGACCCATGACTGAATCCAAACGAATCGGTTCGCCGACGATAAACGCATATCTCACTGACGCATATAGCCGAGTCTATTTGAAATAGACTAACCTGGAGATCTGTAAACCGTCAAACATCCTTTCAAGATGCGCCTAACCAAAAAATCTAAAATCGGGGTTCTTGTTTGCCGCGGATGCAGAAGCGAAGAGGGCTGGTGTCTGATGACGATCGAGTAGAAACTCCAACCAGTTGCCCACTAAATGGTTAGAACATTGTCTCTGTGATGAATCGGATCCGCCGTCCCCCCGCATGAAAATACGAAGGAGTGACAGCATACCCATCCTAACCAAATAACGATATGCACACCGAACGTCGGAGATCGTGTGGGACAGATGGTGAATGAAGGCGACGCAGAACAAGAGGTTGTGGAGTTGAGAAAAAAAGATGGACCACCATGTGGGTCTCACCACGAATCCGCATCAAAGTGCCAAGAATGGCCAAGATAGGGCCCGTCCCAGTAGATGGAGAGTATCCATGAAGGGGGTTCATCTATACCTGGTGTCATTGCAGGTACCTCAGGGATCACAAACCTCGCGATCGTAAACTGCGGACATGACCCATCAAGGCCCAATAGATTCTCTGTACCTGTGTAGTGGCGCTTACGGCGAGAGACATGTTGTTACATCCAAGCACGAACATAGCTGGCAGCTCATTTGTCTTGTGCGGAATCTTGTGCGGAATATCCGGCCGAGAAAGAAGGAATAGAAGACGAATACGGCCAAAAAAAAACTGAAGGCTGTGTTGTTGTTGAGCCAGCGATGGGGGGAACCTCGGGCATCCCGGGTACACCCGTGTGGTGGTTCTGTTCTGCGCCTCGAGAATCGGGGTCCGAAGACCCGTGAGGAATCCTCTTTGGACTGGACGACTGGACCACGGTTTGATCGACCATTTTGTCATCAATGTGATTATAGTCGGCGAGCCAAAAACCCTATCTGCCGTATGAGGCGTAGTACGACACGTCCACGGATCCTCGGAGGAGGCTGGCGTAGTGTAACTTACCAGATCTCCTCCCCCATCTGCTCCTCTCACGAATCGATCCGTTCCAAACGTCAAGGATGTTTCCCTTCAGATCCCATCACCCTCTTTCATAGACTCCTTCTAAATCCCCTTGTTCGGGTCGGAATACAAACCTAATTAGTGGTTTTTTCCGCGGAGGCGCAAGCGAAAAGGCAAAGCCTCGTGATCGCAACTGGTGCTCGCTTACTCACGTTGTCGTCACACTGCCCACACTCCCGGATGAATAGAAGAATACAACACAGATGATACGACACCCAAAACGTAAGTACAAACACAGCTAAGTGCAAATTGCACCTTTTCGCACGATACAAGCCCTAGGGGTGCGACAACTATTCGGCTGCAAGAACTTACGAAACCTAACCCGGCAAGATTCGGGACTGGGACCCGAGCCATCCCTGCCACCGTCACTCTCGTCGTCTCAACACCCCCTATAAGTTAGACACAAATGTCCATCGGAGCATACAGAACACTGGCAAACGTTCGTTGGGAAATCGGGTCGAGTGCGAGCAACGCGCTCAGTAGGGTACAGGGCGTTGCTTCTCGGTCGTCGGAAGAACGAGCGAGCCCTCATCCTTTTTCAATTCGGGATTAGTCAACAACTCGGCCGCGGCGCGGCGAAAAAGTGTACTCACGCCGCTTGTACGAAGTGCGATACGTCCTCGGCGCGAACGCTTGAAGAACTTAGCAGCGACGAGAACGGTGGCCATGAAAAGAGCAGCGACGAGCGCTCCGCACATCGCGGTCGCGAACGGGGATTGCTCACGAGTCTCTTGGAAGAGAGGCAGCGACGGCATCCCCCAGGGTGCCGGGTTGGAGGTCGAAGAAGCTCCGCAGACCTTCATCCACTGGCGGTTAGAGCTGATTGCGGAATTCTGAGAAAGAAGGTAGTCTGAGGGGTTTGTCCATGCTGAAAAACTGATAAAACAAGTACCTCAACGCGGTAGATGAATTCAGTCAGAGGAATGTCGCCATTGTGACCAAAGACGCGGATAGTGTTGAAGTCGTCGTCGGTCCCGTTCTTGAACTTGAAGCGCAAGAAGTCGCGGTTGTCAGGGAGAGAGCCGCGGCGCAGCTCGATGGCGAGAGCAGAGGCAAAGTTGGCTATAATTGCACTAGTTAAGAGCCAGAATAATAAACGCATTTGTAGTCACACGCACGAATGCCTTTGAGAGTAGGGTCACTGTTTGTCATCTCTGTCTGCGCGAAGAGAGAGATGAAAGGCTGATAAGTGGTCGACTCGATGAGGAACTGCAGAGGGTCGCCATCGAAAGTGATCCGCTCCAAAGAGCTGATAACCGATTGAAGTAGGGTACGCCCAGCGACTACACAAAGTAGTCAGAAATGTTTGAAGGAAGAAGAAAAGAGTCGAAGGCGCACTGTTCCCAATGCCATTGATGGAGGGATCCGAGAAGACACCCTCCTCGTGGAAGTTGGCCCAGTGACGTGCCTGCTCAATCAGCGTGGGTGGGAGGCGGTGAGCATAGGACTTGTTGTGGGTCAGTTGATGGTTCATGAAGTCATAGATCTGCAAATGAGTATTCTCAGTGGGGCTGTAACTCTATGGTGCTGCACGTTAAGCGTACGTTAACCTGTATTTTAAAATAAGTGAACTAATTCCGCTACATACACCTAGAGGCACTTACAGCGTTCTCAAGAGTGATAGGGCGGCCAAAGACGAAGTCATTGGCAAGTTTGAAGAAGGGCTCTGCAGCCTTCTCTGCGGCCTTGAACTCGGGAGAAGAGTAGAACTTCTTCACGTGGTCTTGGAATGCCTAAACGTTTTTGTTAAATCTCATACTGTGCGAGAGCTAACGTGATTACCGGGCAGTCCGTCCAACTTTCAAGGGAGCGGTCGTTGGCAGGCTCGACAGTTTCAGCTATAGGCGGAATCAAACAAATGACAACACAAAAATGGAATAGGGCTTACCAGGAACATATTGATATCCTCCGAGGGGAGCGGTGACCTTGGTCTCGTTCGCGAGCTCAATGGTGTTCTTTGTAGTTGGCGGGAAAAGGCCTTGTAGCAATGCGATGGTGGAGTCGAACACAACACGACCTTCACCGCCATTCTTGATACGAGCGTGGACCTGATCAAGGTCGACAAGGTCGGTGCGAACGTTGTGGATGTAGTTAGCCGAGGATTGATCGAAATATTCCTTGCGCAACTGTGAGCCGAGCTGGAATGCTTGGACCTGCACGTGACCGTTAGAGAGTTGAAATGACTGGACGCCGGGTGGCGCACCTCGCCCAAGGGGGTTGAGTCAGTATGAGAGCTCTTGTACGTGACGGGGTCCTGGGAGTAGTCATAGCGGTCACCGTTACGCGTGATCACAACAACACCGCGGACAGTGGGATGCGACATGTTTTCTGTTGACTAGAGAGGACGATGACCAGAGGGAAGACCGTGCAAGTCTGGGTACTTTCAACGCTGTGAGTGGGGTTTATATGCCCTCCCCGGCTACCTTGCGCGCTCCATGACTTTTCATAACTGGGGTTGTCTGCAGGTGAGTGGGAAGCGGTTGCGCAACGTGACATTGGCCACGCCTTGCATTTCACTCACTGAACATTGATCTGGCCATGTCGCGCATGTCGCACCACGCGAAATCCATGTGACCGATCCTTTCAGAGATGCGAACTCGCTGGAAACAAGAGCTTTCTGGGAGGCATGCTGGGGCCGATAGGGAAAAGAAGGTGCTCAAAGTGTTCAAGAATGTCCCAAGATGCAAGTCATAACCGGGCTGCGCATAGCAACCCTTCGAATCATAGAACCAAGCACGGGCAATTCGCTATAAAGTTGAAACTTGGTCGAGGCTTAGAGTCTGGCTCGCCCCCGCAACGAGTAATTGCCGATAAAACGTGCCGGGAAATGAACACAAAAGGCGCGCCATAAACATGAGGTTGATGACGAAATTCCTTCAGGGATCGCAGACAGGAGATAACACTGTGGTGTCACGACCTTTGATGGTTTCAGAAAGTTCGCGCGAACAAGATTGGGGAGTTGAAGAGCTCGATTCAAAGGACGAGATGTGTTCACGTGACTTGGAGGTAGGAGGGGTAAGTGTCGAAAGTAGAACGTGAACTCGGCAAAAGCGGAAGAAAATGACGAGAGTAAAAAGGACACATGTACCACGCATGTCGTTTTGGCGAACCAACTAAAAGAACCCCCCACAAAAGCCGTGATCACCTGCATGTGCCAATTTAGATCACCCCTGACGCCTCAAGGCTCGAGGGTGGGTTACAACCACCGAAGATACAAACCTTACCTTACTTTTTCTTTTTTCCCCCTCTCCCATGACCCCCGCTGCGACTATGACCACCCGTGGCTGAACTACTAGCACTCTCTACCACACCCTGTGTAGCACCCCCGCCACCTTTTCTCTTGCCCCGTGCTTGTTGGAATGTCGACCTCTCACTTTTCTTTAGCCACCGTTCCGGATCCGGGGGAGGTGTTACACCGGGTATGACCCCCTTTGGCACACGCCTTGAGCGAACTCCTCGGACAGCAGCTTGTTCCCTGCCCACATCCTCAGTTCTGCTTGCGGACGCAGTGACCCCTAGGCCTGTGACGTTCGACAAGCTAGGTAGCACCGGAGGCGGCGCATGTTCGAGCGATCCAGTCACATCAGAGTTGAGACCATCAAGTGCACGAAGGTAGTCGGTATTGATGAAATCAAGGTGTTTTTGTGACGCTCGGAGATTGGTCAAGATATCGGAGTACTCTTCGCTACTCTTTTTAGCGACGGTTAGATGCAAACTATTCATTCAAATGAATGATAGTACCGGGTCTGAGGAGTCGAGAAGCTGGTTGTACAAGTCCAAGGCGACCTGGTAGTTACCCTGTCTGTAGTTCTAAAAACGGATCAAGTCGGACTGCATATTAATGATGAGAGAGCACGCACAAGTTGCGCCTCCAGATGCAAAGCTCCTCGGTTTTGTTCGCGTCCCTGCTTAACTTTACCAAGTAGTTGTGCAGCTTCGTCTAGTTGTTGGAGCCGGTAAAGCGAGTAGGTACGCTCAAATGCGGAGGACTCGTCGGAGGACTCGAGTAACACGAGAGCATCGCTGTAACGCTCCGTCTGCAGAAGCAGGAAAAGTTTTGTCTGCTTGGCATCCTTGTCATCTGGAACGAGACGGAGAACTGATCCAAAAGAAGTACTATTATCGAACACGGGGTCAGTGTTGGGAAGAGAGACACATACCTTTGTCGCATGTCTTGATCGCATTTGTGAAATGGTTTCCATCAATCTGGGCACATAATGACGTGAAGAGACGTTGAACCCGGTCGCCGAGTGAAATCTCCTTCTTGAGCAATGGCTTTCTTTTCGCAGGTTGGCCTGCCCGTGGTTGTGCTTTCGTTGCGGTGGTGGATCTGGGTGCCATCGTCCAAGTCGTCAAATTCAAAGTCCGACAACACCTCATCTCTTTCAGCTTGACCTCTCCAATCATGTTAGCAGACGAGTCAGTTGATACATCATTTCTTGCAATTCCAAACTGATCACCCTATACAGGCAAAACCAGGCCCCTAGCAAAGATGAACCAGCCGACACCGACGCGATAATGCAAGACTCCCAGCCTACCCAGGCAACCGTGGCTACCGCAGCCGCACCAAAGAAACGACCGCGATTGGATCTGACTGTCGAACCTAGGGAGCGCAAGCGCGGAAAGAGTATGTTTGGACTTCTTGTTGGGACTCTGAACAAGGCAAAGACCGAAGACGAGGCCCGGAACGCCAGCGAAGCGGTGCGTATTCGTGCCCGGCTTCTCTACCTTATCGTATCTGACGTCGTACCCAGGCCAAAAAGCGACAGTTGATTGATAAAAGGCTACAGGATAAACTCCGAAAAGAAACTGACACTGTCAGGAGAGCCGAAGAGGCGAAGAAAGACAAACATATTGCGAACCGCAAGGAGGAAGAGACCCAATTGAAGAACTCAATCGTAGGTCCCTTTTGTGTTTTTCTGGTGCCAGTGAGAGTAACAGAACCCTGGATGTTACCAGCATAGGCTCCGTCGTGCGAGACTTCCCATCCTCGCCAATTTCCTTCTCACATCAGATATAATTCCTTCTGACGACTCGAGTCCTCCACCCTCGCACAAATCTACTCTCGAACCGACGCGGTCACACCCCCCGCCGTTGTACTACCTTCCGATGGTTCTAACGTCTTCTCAGGAAGTTTTCATCGCTAAACGGAAAGTAGAGGTGACTTATCTTCTTGACTATCCTTACTGCTGTGATTTTGATCACGAATACGTTCACCTAGGCAGCCGAAACCGCCAAGAAGGAGTGGAATGCATTTCTCAGCGAGCGCGACGCGGCCATTAACGAGATTAAGGAGATTAGGCAGCGAGTAGTCGAGGAGGAGGCTCGCAAGCAAGCAGAGCGCGAGGCTGCCAAAGTAGACGAGATCATCCAGCCCGATCCCGCCCCCACTGGCGAACAGACTGGAAGCTCCAAACCTGAACCTTCTCCGTCCGAGGCTAAAATGGACTTGGACGACTCGCCTGTCGAGGAGAGACAGGGATCAGTCACCAAACAGGACAGCTCGCGGTCAGACGAGTCCGAAAGGAAGGATGATCCTACGACGATGCAAGCGGATGATGACGATGCCGTGGAGTATTGAAAAAAATCTGTCAAGGTAGTGATTTTCCTCACTTCTTCTTGCTATCTCATGCTCCTTTATTTTATTGCGTGCTACACGTTTTTTTTTTTTGCAACGTATTCATCCTGTCTCTTGTTCGTAGGTCGCTCCTGTATCTAGACCGTGATAATTTTATCTTTTATCAAAGGGTATTTTGTTATTCCCCGCACGTTATCTGTGCGCGCGCGGTGAGGTTATTCACTTTCCCCATCATGACATCTGCCATTTTAAAGCAAACTAAATGGCGCGCCTGATGGGCCGTCAGATTCGCGATAACTGCTTGCGCAATCGGCCAGAGCCTGTTCTCGTAACCGACAACACGGATATCACATCTTTCTGTGATGCGGCGATGGAGTCCCCGGCGCTGGTGTATTCTTGCCACGCTTCTAGCATCTTCCGTCTTGGTCAAGAAGGGTCGTGAAACGCTGTGAAGGGCGCAGCTTGGCGCATCGCCGCCGCCTCTCTCTCGCCATCTATCTCCCCCTGATGCCCTTGCCTAGGAAATACTAGCGTGCGAGTGGCATGACGTCGTAAACTTCTCGCATAGAAGGGGAACGCACAAGCACAAAGACAGGGGTCCGGACAGCTGACCAGGATACGATCCCACAGTGTCTCGGCACACCCTCTTGTCGGGGTAAACAATGTGACACGAGTCCTGTCAACCCTGTCTCGGATCCTACACACACCCTATGCAGGGCTGGCCCCCATCCAAATATCATCTAGCGCCTCGTGGCTATTGAGTTCTGGGCAACTCCTGACTCCCTTTGTGGTATTCACATGTCGCGAGGCATCAACGATCCCAACAAAAGCGGGAACGGCGCACTCTTCTCTCCACCTTGGCCACGCATTCGATTCCACGTCGATGACTCTCATAAACCCCAATTCACGTCACTGGAATGGGCGCTGGCCGTGTAGAAGTTCGGCACCTTTGCAGTCCCAGGAGCGATCCCTCATGAGGAGATTTTTACCCGTGTGCGTCGCCTGCCAAATTTCTCGATCCGAAACTGATGGCCTTCAGTTACTGTAGGTCTGGCCCGCCGCCTTCTGTGACCCTTACTGCTCCCCTCTTGCAGTGAGGTGATAATCCCCGATTTGAAGTGTGAGTCCCGTTCTTTCGGCCCGCTGATAGGCCATCTCATTTCCCCCTAAGACTGTGCGCTCATTGCTTTGTTTTTTGTTTGTTTGTTTTTTTTCCTTTGTTCTAAAGAAAAATTAAACCCGATGAACAGCCCTACAGTGAGGAACAAGGAGGCTGGCCGACATGTCGCGCTGTCGGCAGCACAGCCGAGCGCGGATCCCTCGGGATCAGATTCAAGATGAATTTTTGTTTATGCGGTACCCGGAGCGCCGCAGCCCAATGCCCACTCCGTCACTGACTCTCCTGACGAAAAGTCTAGCCGGCAATCCACCCAGGAGTCGGCTCGACTCCGCAATGGGCTCTGTCGAGCGCGGCAGGTGGGGGATTAACCCAAAGGGGGAGAAGATCGACTTTACTCTCGTCGGGAGCGGTATGCCAGTGGCGGGGCAGCGGGCAGAGAGAGGGCTAACTGTCGGAACTAGATTAGGAATCCGGGAATGGCGGCGGGGTGATAATTTTAAAAATAAATAAGGACACTCGGAATTGAAATTCTGTCTTTGGTCTCTCTTCTTTTTCATTATGGCCATTTCCGGAACTGGCGCTTCTCACCGACTCGGCAAGCGATGACGGGTCACCGGTCACCCTACGCCGTGAATTTGGTCGGTCTAATCCCATGCGCGCTGCTTGGCCGGCCCTTCGCTCTCGCCAATCTGTGCTGTACTCCAGCCGCAGCAGGAGGCCTCTCCCCCCGGAGTTGTGGGTAGTACTAGCATGCTCCGTACTCTCACTTGCGGCTGAACATGTGTGCCGGGGCTTGGAGGAGAAAGTTATATTATAATACCTTCCCACGAGAACGTAGTCACGTCGCGCGTGTTTCTCGACCATCGACAAATAATGCAAGGCCCCGCCGATCGTTCTCACGAACGGCGATAGATTCCGAGTCTGTGGTTCCGATCAATTTACGTGCCCACTTCAGGCAGACCGCGGCGTTGGCGAACGCCTCCGCGGGCGCACTCGCACTCTGAGAGTAAAGGCATCTCGGTCTATCATGCAAACAACTTGGACTAAGTACATTACTTCTTTCCTCCCCAAGTAACAGGTATGACAAGTGGAGGGTAACAGTAACACGGCCCAAATTATGCAGAGCACAAGGAAAACAAGAATAGGCAGAACATAGGGCAGAGACAATTGCATGGGGAAAATATGGGACTATAATGCGCAGATGGTAAAAGCGAGGTGCAGAGGCAACTGAGGATAAAATGAAAGGCACGAGTTTGACAAAACAACGAGAAGAATGAGACGAGTGAGAAGAATGAGAAAGCGCCGCTTTTGAGAGAGTTTCTGGGGTATCGGCGGAGCCCCATAGAAGTTGAAAATATGCAAGCAAACAAGGCAGTTGGGAATTGTGTAGTGCTACAATGTCGGCAATGATGCGCTCAAGAGATAAAACCACTGTTGGAAGACATTTAGTCACACAGCGACGCATATCACAAGTACTCGTGGCCCACCTTAATGATATACAATAAATGCGATGGGAGAGAATCAACTTGCAAGTGAGAAGACCATGCTGGTTTTACAGTAGTGGTTCGGCAGCCGATGGGGCATAGCCACTCCAGCGAGTATTGAATGGTTCTTCCACAGGCAGAGAGGACATTTGGGTGTAGGCAGGCTCCGACATGTGGCCTATGCAGTCCGACGGGAGGTATGACCCCACATGATCACCGGTTTCGCTGAATGTTGCGCTGACGGGGGAAATCGGTAGGTCCTGCATGTATCCTGGCTATTCGGATGTCAGCCTTTCCGGTACGGAGCCCGAAGGACCATGAAACGCACATTACAGGAGGTCAACGCATAACGCTGGTGCATGCTAACCGGAGAAGCCGTGGAAGACGAAGGCGCTGGAGACGATGTCGTCCTTTGCTCGTTCAACTGATACACGACAGTGAGGAGCGTGGTCTGGAGTGGGACATCACCATCAGGAGAACGTCCTTGAACGGTCTGGACGATCTCCTGAACGATAGAATACCGTCCTGGCTCTACAACCAGCCTTAGCACATCGATCGAGACCCTTGTTCTGGATATGGGGACGTACCATGGGATTGACAGAGGCGGTCCCAGTATTGGGGGATCAGAGTCGTTCGGTAGAGGAACATTCCGGAATCATCCTTGGCGGGAGTGCAGTTCACCTCCGTAACGTCAGTGTGGACGCAATTGCCATCGAAGTAGACAGAGCACGAGGATTTGGCCACCACAAACGAGGGAGAGGTGAAGGTGACGACAGGGTCGATGGCCCGCAAAGGACGAGGCTTGGGAGAGTGAAAGATGTTCACCTGCGAAGTCTGGGAGAACGTGTGCGACTCTGGAGAGTGGGGAGGAGTCATGAGGGGATTTCCCATGACAATACCGGCGTCGTCTGAGGGAGACCAAGGCGCATTCGCAGCGAGCACATCGATATGCACGAGTGCACGGGCGGTGCGGGCCGGCGCATGAGTGCGTTCCAACGCATGTTCCGATGCGGACGGGCTAGGAGAGGCGTCATCCGAAGCGTGAGCATCCTCGAGAGAGGGTGAGACCTCATGGGCATCCGAGGGGGGTGAGTAGTGACGATTAGAGAGTAGCTTGAGAACTGCGCAGAGACATTGATCTGTGAGAATGAAGAGACGGTGAAACAGGAGGAGCACTAACTCCTCTTCCCGCCGCAGGTATCGCGAAGCTGCTGAAGGCGACTGCCTACTTGTTTGGCGGTCCTTCGCTTCCCGGTGACGTGGTAAATATAGTCCGAGATGAAGCGATTTCGGTTAGGGAACCTGCTGAGAGATCGGGTTGAGCGCGACGTCTCCGGACGGTACTTGTCGAGGGCTGGCAGAGGATGAGGTGAGTGCGTGTGCAAGAAAGGCGGGGTGTGGGTGAGGCGGACCTTCTATCAAGGCAGCCTCGAGGTAAGGAGGCCAGACGGCCTCACCCTTTCCCTTGAGAGTCTTCCAGCTCTTCCTCCCGCTGACGATGGTATTGACCGCATCACGAGTCCTATCATCGCAGGCAAGGGGATAGGAAAGATCATCGACGGCTGACATGCGGACAAAGTCAGAGAGGGAAGAAGAGTTGGCCATCCTGGATAGACTAAGGGAATGGGCTAAAAAGAGAATGACAGGTCGAGGACGAGAGAGAGGTACGCGCTAGCGCAGTATAAGAACGCAAGGAGGCTAGCGGGGGTACTAGTGCACGGCTAACTAAAAACGTGGTGGATTATATCTTGGTGAGCATTGGCTCACTAAGTTGATGTGAGATGGGAACTCAACGCTGCCTTCGTAAAACCAAAAATTGGCGCATCCCTCGCGTCGGAATCAAGTTACCGAAAGCAAAAAGTCAATTCAAACCATCTTCGTTCGGTCTCACACTCATCGCAGATCTATGGCAGCTTAAGCATTTCCGTTAGCCGCTCACTTGCCAGTTATTCGAACCCACCTTACCGTCACCAGCCCCCCCGCGACATAATTAAATCACTTTTCCTTTTCAGTTTAATCCCAGGCTTCTTCTCCATCCCCGCTTGCTTTCCCGTTCCGAAGAAAAAATCCTCTGTCCAGGACAGCATTCATGTTCTCTTTTCTTCCCGGACCCCTTAGTAATTCCGGCCACTCTTCCCCCGCTCGTTGCCATTCCTGGGGTAGCACGAGATTTTCGCTTGTTGACCGCAACCGCCTCTGGTGGCTCTGCGACGGAGTGGGAAAAGTCCCGGCCGTCCATAAATAGTAATATACAGTTCTTTAATAGTTAACGTAAATGTTAAAAACCTACCAAAACCCAATTTTCCCACTTGTCGGCAACGTGGAATGGATCCACACTCCACTCTTTTTTTTTGGTGCTCCGCACGTCTTCCCGTGTTGCGAATGGCGACAGTCAAAGGGGACAAAAGGAACCCTACAAAATAAAATAAGAAAACACTTGGGTCCTCCTCCGCGCGACCGAGTACGGCCCCGTGCGACCATTGTGCGACCCGATTTTCGGGTAAACTTCAGTGTGGTTAGGTGAGACGGGGGAGAGAGACCCCGTCCCGGATGGGATTAGATAATCAGTACTTTTGGTACTCGGCCAATAGCACAGTGGCGCTTAGAAGGTGGGTCGGCGAATCAGCGTGACTCGTTCCCTTCTCAATTCTTGCCGTCGTGCGTATTGAGGAGACATCGCTCACGAATAAGAAGGGAGGAAAACACGAGCTAGCATGCGCGGAATTTGCCTGAGTCGAATCCTGCATCATGCCAAATAGTGAGGGTGCCATCGTGAGATATGGAACGCAATCTGGCTACCTTCCAAATTTGGCCAGATTCCATTTCGAATAGAGTTGACTTGCCGCAAAATCCCCCAATCTCGACGAGAGCCGTACAATTGGCTGGAGGCTAGTGCATCTCATTATCAATCCCCTGCCCAATGATCACACTGATATGTCATTACGAGGCGTCACAAACACAGCGCGATTCTCAGATACCCGGAAAGTGATTCATTCATTAGCAAACCGACTGACTTGTCGGTCTGTCTGCTGTGTAAAAAACACGAGCTTCCAGCCTTCCTCGGAACCAACCGTGCCATGAGTCGTTTCACGTACCTACCAGCTTTCACAAGCAATCACCAGTCCAGTCAGATAGAACGATCTGGACCGAAAGACGATTGGATCGCTCATAGCCGGCGCAAGAAAAAAAAAAAAGAGGCCCCACGGCGATGACGCTCGTGAACGTTCTACCGCCGCCCCGCCAGAAGCCCAATCTACTTCCCCAACCCGACGTCTCAAGTCGAACACCACACCACAATAACGTTATCGCGCCTAGCAGTCAAGTTAATATGTCCTGATTGCGTATCCGCCCCAACAAAGCAGTCCCCCACCGAAGGACCGGCATCGCCCGCCCGTGGTCGCTCGTCTCGCGACTAACGTGGCCCGAGGGGTTTGTACCTTCCTGACGGGCTTCCCCTCAACGCGCGGTTGCCACTTGAGGGGAGAACGCTCAGTCGCGAGGGGGACGGACGCAATCTGGGCTTCCGTTCGCCTCCTTTCTCCTCTTTTGCTTCCTTCATTGTGACCCCACCCACAGTGATCTAAAGTTTTGTGATCGGATCGATCTCCGCGAGCCGGCCGCGGGCCGCTCCTCGCGCAGCTCTCGGAATCCGGCAGGGTGCGTGATGCCAACGCCCAACGCCCAGCGCCCGGAGCCTTTTTTGTCTGAGGCGCAAATGGGCCCGCCAACCACGGGCAAGGTCAAAGCTTTGCCCGAGTGCGACAACGAAGAAACACGAGGAAAAGCGACGTCAATAATCAACTGCCAACTATCCATATATTGCTTGGGCTCGTCGGGTTGTACGTTGCTTGTGTGTCATCGTCATCGTCGGGACCAGCAAGGCGACTAAAAGCACTATCCCCATTTATCCCCTGTCTTCGGGTCCCCCGGTCGTGGTAAATTTACGCCGTACGTACAACTCTGAGAGAGTTTATGTTCATCGAGGGCCAGATCCACTCGCTGATCAAGACTTGGCTTTACACATGCCCAGGCTCATGCGCCTAGTTCCCGCGACGTGGGACTTTCCTACCGACGCGCGCCCGGCGGCACTTCGCGCTCGCTCCACGTTGCTCTTCTAGGCGGCCGATGAAGAACAGAACACCGCTCATACATACCGTCCGCCCCATAGCGCCTCAGAATCGGGTAAAGATAGCGAAGTTAAAAATAATAGTGGACCCGAAAGAAAAGGTTATCTGAGAATCAGGGTAGTCTTCTGTGAGCAAACATCAGAACGTTCGTATGATGTACAACGCTTCCGAGTACAACGATTCCGAGCGTCAGCAGTCCATGCATACATACGTATGGGAAGTAACAGAGAAGATAGTGTGACAAGCACCACCGGAAACGTGAAACGTGCTCGCAGCCGAGCTGCTGCGTCAAACTGTCCACATTCGCAGTCCAAGGAATACCAATACCGGGTCCATATATGTAGGTGCATACCGGCATCGCAACGTCCGTACGTAGCACCAGAATCACATAACATAACACCCCTTCGTCTACGGCATGCCGGGTTGCCATGCACGAAAAACCGAAAAACGCGACACCCCAAATGCACATTCCCATGCTATCACCACTGTCACCCAGCTCGGATAGAAACCGGTGATGGCGATGTTGTGACGATTGCGACAGGTAGACTTCGTGAGGGGCAAGGCGCGGTCGGGGTAATGACGCCGTCTGAGTCCCAAGCGTTGGGGTAACTACACCCGGAAACCGTGACCATCGCACCAGCTGTGTCCTTCGAATCATACCAGCCATCACCCTGCGACACCTTTGGGGTGAGCTCAGGGGGCGGCAGGGTCGAGATGGTTCCGGTCGGAGTGTACGTGGGGAGAGCGGCGTATAGGACGCCTTCGACGTTGGATATGGTTGATGGAGGCCATTGGAAGGACGACGATACGCTGGGAGCAATGGTGCCTGCACCGGGCCCACCAGTCTGCCATGCAGAATAGGTGCCTGGGAAAGGTACCTGGCTGCCGCCCAACGCCTGACATTTTCCGATGCTTGCGCGTGGGTCAGTTGGCACCCAGCCATTTTGCAGTCCGAGCTGATACGACCACAGGGGGGCCTCAACCGTCCCTGAGGTAGAGGAGTTTCCGATCTGCAAAAACACGAGATATTGCCCTGACGTTAAGCAATGTTGCGCCCGCGGTAAAGCCTCACACACCTTCCAAGTCCAGAACCACCAGTTCTGAGTGGCGTCCATACTGGCAAGCGAGAAATCACGGAGCCCGGCCTTGAATGTTTGGCTCCAATTTTGCCAATCGATAAAAGGCGTGCAATCGCCCACATCTGTAGCCGTGTTTGTGACGCCCAAAAGGAACAAACCACAGTCGTTATACCCATTGCTGAATTCGCCTGCGACGGTGACTCCGAAGGCACTTTGACTAATTCACAATAAGGGTTTGATTCGCGTAACAAGGGTAGAAATACGGACCTCCTGTTAATGTTTGGCCCCCAGGAGTTACAAGCTTGCTTCGGCCAAATACCGCCAGGTTCTCCAAGTCCGTCATCTGTATCAATTGGGGAAGTGTTCGACTGCCCGTCGAATGCGAAGTAAGGGTGGGTATCGAGAACGATCCGATCTGAGCCTGGGAGGAAGTCTGCCCATTGGGCAACGCCTTCGAAGCCATCACGAATGGCAATGTACGGCCCATTGCCCTCTCCATAACCGGTAATGTTTCGTATCATGTCGTGAGCTTGAAGGTAACTACAGTTCGGATGACGAGAACAAGGCATGTCAGCGGTTGTCAGCGGGCGCTTATTCAGGATCAAGAAATGCAATCTCATCAAGCGTTTGAATAGGGGCCGATAACATAATTGCGTGATAAGTGGGTGCAATTGGGGTTTGAAACAAGACGGAGGAGAAGAGAAGGAGAAGATACGATGGCCGTGGAGAAAGAAAAAGGCTCACAACGCAGTCATCTGATCCTTCCCAATGGTCCCGACGAGTGCTTCGTTGATGATTCCAAACATTGGGACGACGTTTCGATATTCTGGTTGAGAAATGAACTCTGTGATTATCCGTATGTAGTCCAGAGTGCGTTGGGCATTCGCTATACCCATGATCCCGTTCAGGAAGTTGATTTGCCCACCCTTTCCCGAGTGATTGTAGCCTTTTGGATATGCAGAATACGGCAAACAGATCGTAGTGTGGGTGCACGTGGGAAAAGAAGAGTAAGCGGTGGCGTAAGATACGTCAAATAGATGAGCCGAGTAGAATGTACTATAGTCGACACGTACCGTTTTGAGAGCCAGGAACGGTGTGAAGGTCGAGATAGATGCGCAGACCGTATTTGCGCGCCCAGCCGATGAGACGAAGGATGTACCTGCGTAAGGAAGATCAGCGCCGTCTCCCTTCCACCGAATACTGATGCAAGTTTAAAAATTAAGAAACAGCATGGTATCGCTTCTCGGATCATGTCCAACACTCACTTCCAGCACACCTGCGCTAAGAACGGCTCCCCCGGCCAGGTTTCAATCGCCCAGAATGGAATTGGCAGGCGAATCCAGTTCAAACCTGCCCCTGCCATCTCGGCGAGGTCTTGTTCGGTCTGTGAACGAATATAACCGAATAAGCGCCGCGGTGGTAGAGCGTTGGGAACAAGGGCAGGGTCAGCACCAGGTAACGTGAAGGAGGAGATGAGTCGTACGACGAAAGTGTCATAATGTGCCTCCAATTGCGCTTGTAGCCCACCCCTAGGGCCCGTATCGGCCGCCATAGCCTCGCTGAGGGTCCACTCATCAACTGCTCCGGGGTATTTTTGAAAAAGCGCAGGGGAAATGAACGGTTCGAGAACGAATAGACCGCCGAGGTTTACGCCATACACACGGTCGGTTGCCCAGTTCCAACTTGTATTCAAGGGCGGTGTCCAAGAATTAGGTCTAGCGCCGTCATTGAAGGGGTCTTGAGGGTCATAAACCCCTGTAAGGAGCAGGTCATGATCGTAGTCAACGATACCAGTGATGACGCTAGATAGGCTAGAAAGCTAATAATGCGGGGAAGAATATACTGTCCCGCCTCCACAGGAACGCCTGTCTAAAACCAATAATTGCAATTACACGGAGAAACCGAGAAGGTATGAAGGAAGTGCGAGAGATGAACAGTTCTTATGCATGGGAATAACATCATGTGCCCAGCAAGGCACCAAAAAAATAGGGGAGATACTGTAAAGCAAGAGAGAACACTCACAGAAACCTCCGAACGAATTTGAGTACGTGAAGGACGTGTTTCCAGTTACAATCGTCGAACCATCGCCACCCGAGGTCGCATTGGAGGAGCTCGTCGGAGGGTTGTCGCCATTGCCACTGCCAGGGCCAGGGGTAGTTCCGTTGTTATTATTAGTACTAAGATTGCTAGAGCTGTTGTTCTTGCGAATGACGACAAAATACACAGGGAGGATAACGGCGAGGATAATTGCTACAAGGGCTGCGAGGGCGATGGCCCAGAACACGGGACGGCGGTAGAGTGGCTTGGCGCCAATGGTGCGCTGCGGGGTGATGGTTCCCGATTCCTTGCCCGCGGGTAGGAAGGTGGTGGACTGAGCCGGGGTAAGGCCATCTCGGTCTTGTTCGGGACCACTGGCACTCGGTGCAATTGAATCCCGCGGGGTACCAAGGTCAGGAGAAGGGCCAGGGTTGAAGAAGGAAGCGCGGGGAGGTTCGAGTGTGGCGCTGTCGAGGGATAGTGGGGAATGTAGCGGAGTGGCGTAGTCCGAGTTGACCGTCGAAACTGGGCGGTCCTCGGCCATAGCTTGAGAGGGGACGAGGGGGGTGGAGGAAGGCGCCAAGGGAGGAGGAGACACCTGTGAGGATGCTCAGCGTGAGGACACCCACTGGTGAGACTTTCATTTGGTCAGCGCTGTCAGAGTGCTGTCAGGGGCACACCAAAGGCATGTGGTTCATTTCTGAGCGCTGGGCCGCAGATTATCAGATAGTTTGGCTTATCCGCACACACGTTGTTCACGATCTATCAGAGTCCGAGTCCCTTCTCTCTGCGTACAAGTGACCGTCGGAACACGGCGGACGCGGCCTCGTTGTCCCGCCTGTCCTCGTCGCATCACGAGGCTTACCACGAGACACGGCTCCTTTAGGAAAAACAATGTTTCTATCTGCGGAAATTGTTGACTCGGTTCCCACAGCTAGTCTTAACTTGTCACCAGCGTTATCATTGACACCTCTTCGACTTCTACACTCACCGTCACGGCCTGGCTCAGGGTTTACTGCTGTAGCTTCGTCACTATCTTGTCATCCGAGTCTCCACAGTACAGGAAGCACAGATTACTGAAGTCTCTCCACAGCCCTCTCCATGGGCCACCCCAAAGGACCCAAACGCTTCCACTAGGTCACACTGTTCGTTCTCTCGCCTAAATAATCTGAAACGTGCCCCCTGTCTGTCCGTTTAAATGAGTCTTGTCAAAACATCACCTACGCCTAGTCCTATTTTGCCCGTTTACTCAAATGATGTGACAGTTAACGTCCTCACCCATTTCTGTTGCTGTGTACGTGTGCTGGATCCGACCGCACCGCGACTTCTGGGATCGCCCCTCAGTTCCGCTCCTTTTGTATACGGCGAATTTTGATCTGCGGTGGCCCCCTTTACAGATATCTCTGACTATCTCTGATGGCCGCCCAATCCCATCGCATGACCGTGCACCGCCCTTGACCATGGTTCGCCGAGATCCCGTGTCGCGTGCTTCTAGTCTACTTCTTTTAATTAAGACGTATCACATCCACGTCGTTCATCTGGGCACCGAGTCACTTGAGCTTCTGGCGTATTTCGACATTTGGTACACGTCATTTTTTCGACTCGACACGGTCAATCTACGTGGATTTCGCTCTCCGACTCACGGCTGCTTACCCGGCGGAAGAAGAAGAAAATAATAGAATATGGTACGTTATCTGAACCAACAAACCTCATCACCTGCTAGTCCAATTAAGTTTTCACAAGGCTAACGAGAGCCACTTCTGGTCCGCAACCAGCGTCTTCGGTCTTTCTGCGGTAAGTGGAGCCTCAGAAGACCAGTTTGCGTACGTGTTCGGTATTCCAGGCCGAGCTCAACCGACAAGGTGTCTTGCTGACTCCTAATAACTCCCAAAGCCGAGCCCCTATCAACTGTCATTGGTACACAACGTGTTTATAGTCCATCGCCGATACAGTCGAACGTAGCGTGGTCAATTTGTCAGAGAGGAGAGTAAGAAAATCTGCTCATACACCTTCGAAGTACGAACTCACATCAGCCATGGTCTTTAGTGTCGTTTGAGTGCTTGATGGTTGAAATGCTATAAACTCGAGCAGCCTCGATCACAAATTCAGAGGGCAATCTGACGAGCGGTACTGCAAACCACATATGATATCGTCGTTGAAGTCACTGTGGTGTTGCCCCTTGAAAACCTGATAGTAGGGTGTGTGAATATTCCCCCCCTTCAACTCCCTGAATAGGCTTGATTCGCCTGAAGCCTCCTCATTGTAATGCTTGGGCTATGCGTCTTCTCGTAAAAATGGCGCGACTCACAACACTCGTTTCAGATCATCATGCCGTAGTCGAAATACTCATCAATACGTGTGAGTGAATTCCTTTGATTCCTCGGCACAGGGGTTAAATTTTGTGTGCGGTTGTCTCAATGACCTACAAAGTCGGTGTTGTGCCGCTGTCGCTGGGCGATGAAAGGTTGACAGGTTGACATCCCCTCCCACCGGCCGCCGACCGCCCTGAATAAAAAAAAGTCTGCTGTTCACGAACAAGCGGGACACGACGTCCGATGTTACGCAGCGTTGGTTACGTGCTGTCCCGCATTCTCCGAGGTGTCTGTGAAGATATTTTTTGTCGCCATTACAGTAATCCCGACAGGATTCTGTCTGAAATTTTATTTACCGACTAGGAACCCTGGAGGCGGGACCACCTCCCGCCTAGCGAATACTGGCGAAGCACAGCCCGTGAGGCCTCCATACCGCGCTACAAAGCATGACGTACTCGTCCCATGAATGGTGGTGCCGAACTCACACTGCTGTGTCCGATCTGCTGTACGAGGTCGTCGCAGCTTTCCTCTCGATCGCCCTCCCGTGAATGCAATTACCGGCTTGTGGGATCTCTCTCGGAGACGGAGGTCGGTCAAGCAAGTCGAGATCTCTATTTGCCTTCTCAATGAGCTTGCTCGGTTCAAGCTGAACATCGGGTAGCTGCGCAGCAGTCTGGGCAGGACCTCCTTGGCTCTAGCCGGTTCGTAGGTCGCTCGATGACCAGATCGATCTGAGGCGGTGGGTTACTTTTGTCGTCCCGAACATAAGTGACGACGTAGTAGCGGGTCAGTGCAGCCCTTGTCCCATCGCCAATGGTAAGTTCCGCGTCTAGTGTGCACCCGCGTGTAATATCTCCGCAGTGCGCGCTTCCTGCGAACCATATCGGTTGTGAGTTGGGGCTCCTCATGCAGAACCACGAGGTGGTGTCAGACTCTCTGTCTTTTTTTTTTTTTTTTTTTTTGATCCATATCAGACTCTCTGTCCACATGTTCAACTGGTTTGGACTACCTTCATTTGGCGATATTTTAGTATTATAGCTTAGAGGTATATTGATGTCATGGATCTACACTCTATACTTATTTATTCAGCGTACTGTATTACTCACCAAATTAGAGCGTGTGCTCGATTTCATTTTCATTTGTATTTGGGATGGCAGCGTTAGAATCACGTCAACACGTAATCAATATCTTGATCTCTCTCCACAATACTGCCTACGGTAGTTTCCTTTTCCCTATTTTGTTATCAACAAAAAATGATCCACTCGGCAGAGTACTTGGAGCGAACTCTATGTAGCACCTGCACCGTTGCTGATTTGTCCGATTGCCTTTTTTATTGATTGGAAGGCGGGACCATGCTTGCGACTACGGCTGTGTGAGCAAGCTTTTACGGCCCACCAATGCCGAGGTCCCGGAGATACAGATCTAGAAATATATATATTGAGGCACTAAAGCAAGGGCTGTGAAATGAACCGCTTGTCCGGTTTGATACTGATGAGGATTGAGCACGTGGTGGGCGCCGGGCGGAGTTTAATGTTTGTCCGACAACCGGGAACCGCCCAGACTGGTGGCGTCGAGGAACGTGGAACGGAGTGCGAGCTCGCCTGAGCCGGTGCCAATGGATCCTTTCGAAGTGAGGATGCAATTTCTTTCGCTCATACGAAAACTTAATGCGTCAGTCCCGCACACATCTCACCTGAAATATTACTCAACTATACGCTCACCAGTTCCCAGCAGTCTATACAGAAGGTCGTCGGTTTTGCTCTGAAGTTCTTCTCTCAGTGTGGTGAAGATCTGTGGGATTGCATCGTAGAGGAATGTCAGAAGGTGACCACAAGTTAATCTCTGCATTCGTTGTCGTTGAAACCGAAGCTCACCTTTCATAGGGCTCCATCAACAATCGAATAAACATCCTCTACTTCCTCGATTCGTTATGTGAGGCCTCACTCCTGGCAAAGTCTCACCCAAGTGCGCTGGGACAGGGTGTTCAGCCCGACAGTTCTTTCTATGTCGACTACGTGGGTCGAGACCTCAGCAGGATCGTTCTGTCGGTCGTTCCAGAAGGCCGTGTAGGGCTCCCAAATCTCATGAGTACAAAACAGGTGAGCCTTGCTTTGTTCTCCTACCCCCCGCTTTTTGCTTTGTTTTTTTTTCCACCCACTCAACGAGACCAGATACTTGAAGATTGGAGAAGCAAGCGGGTTCTTGATCCGCAAAAGGTCGACGATGCCCTTTCTGTCCTGACCACCCGGAACATAGGAAGCGAAACTACACCACCGCCGTCTCCATTAGCCCATGCCCCCTCAAAACCAGAGGCCCTCCCACGCGATGAAGTCTTCAAGCGCATAGAGGCTGACCGGGAACGGCATAAGCGGTTACGTGAGCGTCGATGGGTGCAGCCCACGACGCATGCCCCCGCACATTCTGCCCCATTGGCTTCGTTCATGCCTCTCACAGACGATACCGACGGCGTCGAGGAACTCACGATCGATATCGAGTTCGAGAACGAGTGGGAGACGACCAGTGACTGGAACGAAGATGATGACGAGGCCGTGGCAGAGGAGAACGACTTGTGCTATCCGAAAAACAATCACCGGGACGCTGCCCCGATGGATATATCCTGATGTCCGTAATGTTGTACATCATTCGCTGTGTAGTATTTTACTTTTACTCGTACGCAACTACCCGAACAGATTCTTCTAAAACGTGGTACCAATACCAACTCGTCAATCCTCCTTGCGTCGTTTCAGCCTCCCTCTATTATCTCTGGAATGGACTATCAGTAAGTCAGTGGGGGCCTGAAGGCTGGGCACCTACGCGAACATAGCGCCTTTTCGTTTACGACTTTCCTTCTTCGTAGCAGAACGCTGTTGTTTTCGTCTCGCCGCAGCCTCGGGATTAGTGGCAGACTGCAGGGTCGCCGTCAACTACCGTATGAACCAATTACAACTTTAATACATACCTTTACGGCACGGGCGGTTCTCCGCTCACGCTGTACCCCCAAAACTGTCTGCCGGATCTTGTTATACGTGACAGCGAACTTTGTTGTGCCAACTTTTTGTTGAACAAGCTCCTGAAGTTCCACGGCTGTCGCCTTGAGTTCGACTGTAAAGCGTGAATGAGACTATTCGGGGCAGCCGTTAGCGTTGCTTACCCATCCACTGGTCCCGGATAGTGTCATCCTCGGTGATACGGTATATTGGTGACAGAATGTGCATTAAAAAACCTTCCAGCTGGCGGGCCTCCATGTAATTCGCCATTGCTGCAAAGAAACGTAGGATAGCCGCCGGTTGCTCGTCCCAGTGCTCCTGCATAATAGTGCCAGTGAGTGATAACTCCTATTCGAGAAGAGGCTGGCTCACACTGCTGACCGAGCGATTTCTTCCAACAATAAGTGCAGCACGTATCTGGTATGACAGCTTGGAGAAGAGCCATGCAAGGGGGTTCTCTTGATTTGCTCCGTTGATATGCTCTCCCTCCTGCTCCACGTCCCCTTCCTCATCGCCATCTTCGCTCTCCGAGTCCTCGTCTTCGGCATGCTGAGGGTTCAGAATTTTGGTGGCATAGAAACACTTCCCAATATATAAAAGGTTCTTGACGACCTGCATCCCTAACGCAGAGTTGAGGTATGGGCTCTTGAGTTGCGTAGAGTGTTTCCCGGCGATTTCCCTCAAGTCTAGCCCGACCAACGGCGATGAGGCGGGATACCCTTCTTGGGGTAGCTCGGCCACTGGGGTCGCGGCAAACAACTGTCCGATTAAGCGCGAAGCAGCCATCCGTACCCACGCATGAGGGAATAGTAGATGTGCAACTACCGCAGGCCAAGGAAGCTTTTGCGGGCGCGAGGCGACATCGGGAAATACTCGGACGATTTTCCCTAGAACGGTGAGGATATGGTACGCAACTTGCCATTGCTGGTCAACGTCCAGTCCCTCGCCTTCTTCGTTCGCAAGCTGTTCCGTGCCTCGCAGGAGATTTGCGTTGAGGTCTTCTAGAATAGCAGGAAGGTATGCTGCGGCATCGGCCTGGAGTGCTTCAAGTATAACGCCGTACACTTGGGCGGCAACTCGTGTCAGTTGAGTATTGGCCTGCTGGCTAGCCCAGGAACGCAGATGCGACATGAGAAGGCGACGATGGTCGGCGTCAAGGCGTAAAAACAAGCTCTTGATAATCTCTGCGGCCATTTCACGGCACTTTGCAGAGTCGTCGTTTGCGACGACCATCACAAGAGCGACAAATAAAAGGTCGGCATAATCACCTATCAGTCCCTCTTCGAATTTCGAGACGATAGCGCCAAGTAGCTCCAATACGGAAAGTCGCCCACTCTCGTATGTGTATGCGGTGTTCTTTGCAAGAAACGACATTGTGGTGCGTAGGCGGCCTTTGCCCTGTGGGTAGTCCAGCAAGAACTGTAAAAATACACCACGACAGAGCTCTTGGACCTGTGGAGACTGATTCGTTACCATGATCTCAGAGACTCGCTCCATGAGATCGTAGATATCTGGAACAATGAACTTGCGGGCGACGATTGCCCGTAGCATGGCAAAGACGGAGGCCTGGCGGTCCGGTTCCTCGAGGTCCGGGCCCAACAGCTCGAGGAGATAAACCAGGTCTTTCTCCTTGACTTCCGTACTCGATTTATCGCGCACGATTGTTGCAAGGGTCTTGAGCGCAGTTTGGGAAACCTCGGACTCCGTGCTGCCTGTCTGCTTCAAGATGTCGATAGTTTGTCTGACGAAAATGGGAAGAGACTTGTCCAGGTTCTTCAGTGGGCACTTGATAATAGCTGCAGAGGCCTTGAGACCATGGATTAGAACGGTAGAGTTACTCGAGTAGAGCGTGTTGCCAATAACCGCGACCATGGACTCCAAACGGGCTAGAATGTCAGGATCGCCGAAATCGAAGCGATTGCGACGAAACGCAGTATTGAACAGGTCGAGTCCAAAGGCAACGAAACTGCGTCGAATTCTATTAGTACAGACAAAAAAAAAAGGTGTAGCCGTGACGCACCGGAATGAGTTGACAGTGAAGTGGCCATCAGCGGTCCCTGTGTGACCCTTGGACTCGACGATGACATGTTCTTTCGCTCTCTTTCTCTTCCGTTCAACCTTTACCACGTGCTTCTGGAGTTTGGAGTCCTGGGTGATTAGCGTATGACACAAGGTAATCAACTCTTTGGGGACGAGATGTTCATTTGAGTTTAGACCGCCAGCGATTCTCCGCAGGGCGTCGTCAACTTTCTGCATAACTTTCAAAGCCTCCGTCTCCTGCATTATAGCACGTAGCGGCCTCAAGAGACTTCTGATCTTTGCAGGGGAGATGAATTTTGAGATGACACCAAGGGAGTCGAGGCCTTTCGACCCTGAAGAACGGACCTCCCGCATCTTGGTTTTAAAGCCATCACTTTGCACATCCCTTCCCGGTTCACCGAAGATGACTTCAGCAGATATGTGTGCGACATCTTCCACGCAGTTATCGAGGTTTCTGAACGGTTCCATGTCGTCTTGCTTCGTCACGTGAACGAGTAGCGCATGTGTTACGTAAGCGAGAACGTGCAACTGGGGACCACGGATTAACGCTCCACGCATTTCCCCCAAGACAATTGGAAGATATGAAGGACCGATCATGGTAGAAATTTTGCACAGCGTCTCACGAGTAAGGTCTCTTGTCTCGGAAGACTTGCTGCGCAGTACCTGGCTGAGGGTCGTGATGAGCTTTGTGATCTGCGCTTCCCGGGTGGTCAAAGGGAGGTGTAATGCGATCTTTGTGATACCAATGGATATTGGGATACGAAGGGTGTCTTCGGTCTCCTTGCGGTTTTCAAGGTGTTTCAGAAGGGTGGGAAGGAGCTTGTTGTTGACTGCATCTGAAATACGGTCGCTAACTTGCTTGGATTCAGGAAGGTTATCCTCCTCAACTCCGTCCGGCTCGAACGCGTCTGCCTCCACTAGTCCGCTTAGCTCAGGTGCTGCGATCTCGTCCATAGGAAAGTGAAAGCCATCCAGAATAGCGACTATAGTCCTAATGCATAGACGCTCCGGTGCGTCCTTGGCTTTCGACAGTTTAAGGTAACGTTGGACTAGATTATAATAAGGGCCCCACGAAAGTTGTCTTGCCATACGACCGGTCGCAGTTATTGCAGCAGTTACGAGATGATGATCTAAATTTGATGAAGACGCTACGAAGTGTCCCACAAGAGGTATAAAGATATCCGCCAGGGTAGAGCTGCGTAGTTGGCGTTCGTCGCAGTGCTCCGCGAGTCGGTTCAGAGCGCGAATCCGACGATGGAGCTGGACGTGGTGAATGTTGTTGAAGAAGTTTGCTTCATCGTCCCCACCCTCCAAAAGGACCTTCATGTCCTGCAGCGCTGTGATGCCGTCACACCGTGCCACCGCGTAAGCAATGACACTAAGTATGTCAGAGCGCACCATCTCGTTCTTCGATCGAAGCCCGTTCTTCAGGCCAGGGAATAGCTTGCGCAGAAAGATGGTCTGATATTCCGGGTCTGATCCCGCGGCGACGGCGTCGATAAGATGCTTGAAGCCTTGGCACGAGTTGCTACGAATCGCCAGCTCGTCGGGGTCCTGTATGCAGTACAACAAATTGAATAGGACTGGTAACCACTGGTTAGGTGTCAGAGAGGGATGCAAGACCTCATTCAGTTTCGCGAAAGCCTTCAATCGCTGATCAAAATCGGGCTCCTCAATACGCTTCGAAGAAAACGCGTTGAGCTGCTCCAATAATTCCGCCAACTCTTGTAGAGAAGCGTCGATGGCTGATAGCGCCCGGAACACCGCGATGAGTGCTACTCTGCATTGCCTTGATCGGGCCGATTGGAATAACGAGGATATGAGTTCATAGGTCACCCTATATATTGAGCCATTTGGTTCTGTCAGACCCGGTATGAGTGGGAGGAGGTTGGCCACGATATTGAGGATGTCGGCTTTGGTACGTTCTCCAACTTGCTTGGTCGGCTTGCGCAGCAATGGGGAGAAAAGTCCAAGTAATGTGGATGCTTGCGTCCCATCTGAGATATAGTGAGCAAGGCCTGATAGAATCCTAATCTGGCGCTGGACCAGCTGGTCGCTTGCCACTGCATCGCCTTTCACTGCTTGAACGAGGGCGGCAAGGTTCGATAGAAGTAAAGGGACATGCTGGAGGACAACACGCCGCGAGATATCCTCATGACCTGCGGATAACTCCAACAGACGATCAACGAGATCGAGGATGCGAGCGACGACCATAGGCTTGACGCTAGGAGCTGTCAAACAGGCGAATACCTGCGGTAGTACACGGTTGTCGTAATCCACCAAAAAAGTAGCGTATCTTTCGTCAGAAGACCAGGTGTAGAATATGTCTAGGAGGGCAGATGGAGCTTGTGTGTTTTCATTGGGAAAGGATGCTAGACGCGGCGAGAAGAGAGTACGAAAGATTTCACTCATGTACGGGGTGAAATCAAAGGAAGTAGAGTTGCGGAAGAAGTCTACAAGACGTCGAATGCCTAGCTGCCGAATCACCCGAAGCAATTTTGATGAACTGGCTTGCGTATCACCATCCTCCTCTGCTGCGTCAGTTGGTGGTTCTGTTTCGTCTCCTGGATCTCGGTCCTCCTGCCTGAGTACCTCTAAGGAGGCCTGGGCCTGGGCTACGAAGCTGATCGTGGCAACTATGAGGGTGTCCCAATGGGCAATCAATCGTGGCCCCAATTGCTTCAGGACGTCACCCAGCAAATGCAAGAATCCAACTTGCGGCTTCAGTGGAATGCCACTTGGGGCGGCCATCACCGTACTCGAGTCTGCATTCTCTAAGGTCGCGGGAAGGATATCCTGAAGCATGAGCGTGACCAACAGGCCAAGTTCTGAATTCGTGCATCCGCCGAGGGTGGCCAAGACCGTCGCACGGCGGTCCCGGGTATGTCGCTCGCGGACAAAGCCGAAAAGTATCCGTATCACGGCATCGACGAGAGCGGGGCGTTCCTCTTCAGTGAAACTAGCGATGTCAAGTTGAGCGAGTTCATCACGCCACCGGCTGTCGTCTAATAGTCTTCGGAGCCGCTCCGTGTGCGGAAGTAGGTGAGGCGGTTTATATGTGAGTAAACAGGAAAGTGCAATCCCTTGTAGTGAGCGGTCGGGGTGAGAAAGAAGGGAGGTATAAAGATCGTGTAATGCTTGTGTCGAATGTAGGACACGAGGGTTGGTGAAATTCGAAAAGAGGGTGAGCCACGAGGTGAGTTTGGTTCGTGGAAGTTTGGCAGGGCCAGAGGGACCGGCTTGATTGAGGAATAATGGAACTAGATCGCGATTGTGCTTCTCTGCCAAAGGGGCACAGTACTTGAAGGCGACAAGTAGTTGTGCCTCAAAGGTTCCGCGGTCAAACCGGTCCTGAGGCTGCTGATCCTGCGCCAACTGTCACATATAATTCCCATGAAAGTCCATGACACATACCCGTATGAGTTGCACCTTGAACATATTGCTCGCATCCCACTTTGCCAATGCATTACGGACCTTATGCGCACTTGGGTCTTTCCATGACCGCTCACTCTCGCGCACCTTATCCAAGTCATCCTCGTCTCTGATGTCTTCCATCCATTCGGGTATGCCATCAGCACTTGAGGTGCCAACTACTTCCTTCAATTCCTCGAACATAATCCGCCATACGACTTCTCCACTTTTCTCGGACAGCTTCTCAAGAACGCGAGCTGCGGGGAGCCATACAGGACGCAAACCGATCTTGAGTTGCGCAACCACCCAACGCACCGCTAATTCTGATACGAGTGTGTCTTCAAGAGTGATGGCGTGCTCGAGCTGCGCGAGACGTAGCACGCGCTCACGCGAACTCGATGCATCGATGGGGACTTCCTCGGCCTGTAGTAGCTTCGAGAGAACAAGCTCCTGAGAGGAGGTCTTGTGCACAAGTGAGCTGGAAAGGAGGTGTAGCGCGCTGAGGCGAGAGCGGCGTGAATGGGAGAGCACCGGGGAGGCGAGGTAGCGGAACATCTCTTCGAAGGATACATTATCTGGCGGACTAAATCTCCATCAGATACTGTGATTGACTCGCAATAAGCAACCTACCTTCTTTGAATTACTTCGGCAAGCCCGTGTAGAACAAATTCAGACCAGGACCATCGTTGGAGTACCTTCTCCACCCAGGAAATCAGGTCTGCGTGGTGTACCCATTCAGTATATGGGTGCGTCCCCAGTGTTTTCAGGCAACTTCCAAGGACCCAGGATGCATTCGCGGCGTCACTTTGATAACTAGTCTCCGGGTTGGGCGTATTAAGTACGTTCCCAATTATGTTGCACAGGAGAGTCAGACTACCAGGGAGAAGGTGGGTGATCTGGAGAACATGACTAAGCTCTTCAACCTAAGTTACCGGATGTCAGCAAAAGCAACGCCGATTGTCAAGACGGAGTCGCACTTTCTCACGTGTCATTGCCCAACTTTCGAATCGCTTCAAAATCCAATCTTCAAGTTGCTTCAGCCAAGCTATCGGGGTATCTTTGAGTCTCTGAGCGTTGTTTAAGGCCGCCGATAGCGCCAGTCCACGGAGCGCATCTAATTCAAAAAGGCTTTGCATATGCTTGACAACGTGCGGGAGCTCCAATAGCTGCCAACCTCCCCAAGAAAGGTCCGAAAGGATGCCGCAGAGTTCCGCACCAAAGGTAACCCTCGTCCAAGACTGCTCTATAAGGACGCGTCCCGCACCCATCCAGAGTGACACGTCGCCTGCTGTGAGAACCGAGACGCTAGCATGAAGTAAGGAGTTTCCTAGCGAAGAAAACCCCACAAGGGGAGAAAGGGTTCTAGCGATTGTAGACAACTGGTCAGCTTTGAGGAGTATTAGAGCAGTTCGCATACGAGTAGATAGGTGCGCACCAGTCACACGCGATCCTTGACGTACGGACGTCACGACTGCGATGATCTCAATAATGCGGTCGAGGCCATCGGCGTCTCTTTCAAATTCAACAGACCGTGCTGCGCTGGTAAATTGTTCGGTCAGTAGTTCCGAAACAGGGAGAAATTGTTCGGCGCTTTTGCAATGGTGGATAAGTGCAGTGAACAGACGACGAATGCAGTTATGTGTTAGTGCACGTTGTTGGCTCCTGAGATGAACCTTGATGAGTGGTGCAATTATGGATGGAGTGGTCGTGTGAAGTGTCTGCGACACGGACTAACTCGGATATCTTGTCAGCGGTTCACCAGCCCATATGCAGTCTCACATACCTTGCATGAGTAGATATATGCCCAGGCGCACGCATCTTCTACTTCAGTCAACTCCTCAGCCATCAGTTCTACTAATGCATCTCTTTGTGGAGCCCTCAACCTGCGTAGTAGTGATCCCCAGACTTCTGCCATAGCACGCTGCACATCTAAGGCGCATTTGGGCAATCTCACACGCAGAGATTTCCACGTCCATTCAAGGGCGTCTGTTCCAGTGTCTGGGACTAACAAATGTTTGAAGAGCGACGAGAAGGTAGCCAGGAGCATAGTGAGCGCTGCTGCGGAAACGGAAGCAGAAAGAAGTTGAAGGAGGCGATCGAGCAAATCGTTGTACGAAGGGAGGATCACGGAGCGAAGGTCGTGGACAAATTTCTGCATGAGGCTGCGGGAGATTAGATACCAAGGAGGAACTGTATACGCGACTTACTCCAAAAGAGCGACCAACGCCTCATCGTCTGCCTTGTCCAGCGCAGAGAACCATAGTTGAATGATGTCCTTCCAATGATGAAGGAGCAGAGGCATAGAGGCAGAGATATCAGCGGCGTCTGCTGCAAACCGAACAAATGCAGGAGAGAGATTCAGCTGTCTCCAATGTTCAATGGCCTCGAAGAAATGGGATCCATCATCCTAAAGAAATTTTCGAGATTTTAGTCAGAGGCTTTCGAGAGAAATCGACTGGGTTTTTACCCCAATTTCATTATCGAAAGTTGACTGAGTGAGTGCAGATGGGAGATGAACGTCCTTCAGCGTCGCTTGATATGACCGATGCTATGTGCAATTCAAGGTGCAATTGGTGAACGAGTATTCCAAAGGAGGGACGGAAGAACACACTTTAAAGCGCTTCTCGCGCTTCCATCCATCTTCTCCTTCCATCAAGAGTGCGACCCTTAGTGCAAGTATGAGATGCCCACTCTCGGGCTGGTAGGGTTAGCAGATTTCGAATGACCCAAACGCCGCCACATAAGAAGAAAATATGGTCCTCGGGCCGGAATGGCCGGCGTCGACAGTGACAATCTTGGTGACTGATTGGTGACCGTGACGACTCGGATGCTCATCTCGCTCAAGTTCTTTCGACAACTTGGCTCTTATGGCCGTCAATACTTTCAAAACAAATTTTACAATGGCAAGATCAAGGTAGGAAAGCAAAGAATCAAGCTCAGATGGGGATCGGAAAGAGTCACGTGACACGTAACGCGTCACCTTTGTCACGAAGACCAGCACCAAAGAAGGTGGAGTCATTGGCCGCCGGCGCCTCTCGAGTCAAGCTAGTCAAGTCTCGAGTCTACTGTTGGCCAAGCAAGACCTGTCTTTCACCCTCTTGATCCAAAGTGCCTCAAATCAAGACACTTGCAAAGCTTAAAAGGAAAGAGCTTCGTCTCGGAGTGTCGCCTGGACAGCCAGATATAGCATCTTGGATCCGATCAACCGCTGAAGTGCTTGACGATATCATGCCCGAGGAAAATGAAACCGACTTTGTCTGGCGCAGAGAGCGTGCTACAGCAGAGTGGAGAGAGGCTCTCCGGTATGCGTCCATGCAGCTCCTTACGAGCCATACCAGCGTTCGGATCCCCTTCTTGCGTGAAGAGCTGTTACCTCTCGTGAAAAATGAGGGTGCGTGGCCGACGACGTAGAGAGAGTATATCTTTTTTATATAAACACACTTATGCTGTCCAGATCTGAGTCTCTCTCAAGTTCTCGATGTGTTTGGGCTTTTAATCGAGATCTATCCTAGATACGTTGATCTCGCTTCGCGTAAAGCAGCTGAGGAAGTCGGGAAGGAACTCGTGCGGCGCGAGGAGACGAAGGAGGAGAAGCAAGGAGTAACAGAACGAATTTTGGTTCGAATAGGGAATGAAGTCGATCGTATCGTGGGACGCCCAAAGTGATCTTATATCCTGTTCACGGCCACTGTCACTGATATATACCACCTATTCAGCTCGCATCCACCGACAGAAGCCTTCTCGTTACTATGTTGGTGCTGTGGTCTGTACGCCGTTGTGGTTCGTCACTCGCCCGACTTCCCATCATCCGTATCGTGGATCTCTCTTGTCACTTTTATGGCGCCACTCTTGGATATCCTCCTGCAACCCTCAACACGCGCAAAGTCGTCAGTGCGGAAAAGCGCAATTGTTCGCACACGCCGTGCCTTGCGGTCGGTAAATATGGGGCCTGTAATTTTGGGACAGAGCATTAAATTCTCTTTTAGTCCCCTTCTCATCTCGCCCTGTTCATGAATACCCTCTTAGCTCAATCTAAGACTTTCTCGTCTCCTCTCGTTGCTATCCCTCTTCTCGGCACAGCAGCAGACGTCGTCACACATCTGAAGGGTGTTGGAAATACAAACCTAACAATCATCTCCGAAGAAATTAAGGTAAATGTCGTTGGAATCCATCGAGTTTTGTTTAACAGCCTTCTAGACAGCGACCATGGTTCTCTACACGAGTTCAGTGCTGATGGCTCGGACGCCAGTACCTTCACACACTATGGTAGCAATTCACTGGTGTAATATCCGACTTTATTAAACGCTTGTCTAGACTTCCTTCACGGGATTCGTCAAAATTTTTAGTGACACTGATCTCCAAGATACAATTTTACCCGCGATGGAGAAGGCTTTACTCCGCTCTCCTGAGTACGCCTTGCCAGGTGAGTATTTGATCACGTGTTTCGAACAATCCTCTTACCGAGCACTAGTTGCGAGTGAATTTTTTCTTGCGTATCCCCGCCTACTCGATCTCGATACCTTCCGTCGTCTATTGGTGCTAATCCTTAGCTGTGCCAAGTCCGCAAACCCAGAGATACGTACAAACTCGGTCACTCTTTTTAAGATTGCCATCGAAAGGTCTACCGATGAAAGTAAAGAAACCGCCGTGGAGGAACTGCTCAAACTCGCTCAAGCAGGCAAGGCGATCGGCCCAGATCGCAAAGTCTTGTACACCATGTTCAGTTTTCTCAGTCCATCGGCACAAGTCTCTTCCCTCATGGTAAAATCCGTTCCCTCCTTGCTCTCCAAAGAAACCAACGAGACCGCTCTACCAATTCTCGCCTCCTCTCTGACGAATCATCTCGTCCTTTACCTTCGGGAAGATCTCCCGTTTCCAGATGGGGTTTTAAAGCTCTTTACGACAGAGATGCAGAACAATAAGCCGTCAACTCGGCGTGCTTTTATCACGCTTGCGGGCGATACGTTCTGGGCTCTTGGAAACCTGAGTACCACCAATGCGGTCGCATTCGCTCGTGCCGTATTTCCTGCTTTCGAATCGAGCCTAAAGTCCGTGGCAGCGAACCCACTGAATGCCGCTAGTGGCCCGGTGGAAGGATATATTGCCGCTGCAGTTTTGCTTGGTCCATTTTCCCGATCGGGAGTATTCGGTATCTCACATTTACCCGTCCCTTCTCCCTATTCTGATTCCATTGGTCGAACGCTGTCTTAGAAGATACCATCCCGCAAAATGCTACAGTTCAGGCTATTGTTTCGTCTTCGCGGCCCTCATTTCTTGTGTGGGACAAGGTATACCAAAAGTTGACAGGTGTTGAAGAGGAAACCTGGCTACTTCGAGCAGTGGAGAGCACTGCCATATTTTTCAGTTCGGAAGTCGAGAAAGCCGAACAACTACGGTTCGTGTTTCGATACATTTGCCATCATTTCCGTGTGTCCTGGTACTAATTGAGCCCCACGACCATCTTTTTAGAACGCAGTTAGGCTCTGCGTACCTGCACCTAGCGATCGAGAGCCAAGTGCCTGAGTTCCGTAGACGCGTCATCGCATCAGTAGAAAATCTCGGTGCTGTTGCGCCGAAGATTGCGAATGAGCTTGTGCGATCGGGCCTCACGGCATACTTAACACGCAGACGAACATCTATACCAAAGAGCCAAAATATTCCCACAGAGAACGAGAAGCCAGCCATAAGGAAGCAACCGCGACTTCTCGCGTTTCTCTCAGCATCTGCAGCATTTGGGAAGGAAGAAGATCACACTCTTCGCGAAAAATTATTGTCGGAAATTATTGTACTTGCCCATCATCCCGAAATTTGTGAGTGTGATCATGTTTGCAGACTCTAAGCGATCCGAAGTTATGGTGGCCCTTCTAGGCGGGAACTCGCGGCACGTCTGGATCGAGCTGTGCCAGAAGGCACATTTAGACCCACACAATGTCATAGAAAGCCAACTTGACAACCTCCTGGACACCGTTATTTCTTTATCACAAGAAATTGGGGTGATTGACAGATATTATTACCTCTACGCAGAACTCATTTCTTAACCAGACAGACTCTGCTGACCACGCTGAAGCTTGCTATTCCGCCATTACGACGCTTGCCTTCGTCTCCCCGAATACGGTCCTTCCACGCATCATGGAGCAGCTTCGCGCTGATCTTAGCGCAGAAATTAGCTCACTGACCGACTTGGACTTTGGTGTATGGAAGACACCGGAGGATCAAACATTTGTTGATGGTGAGTTCCCAAGTAGCCTCTCCAAGACAACTTGCTTACCATCTGGGACCAGTTCTTTCCAACAAAAGCAATCGGTCACAGGTCAAGGGAAAGGACGCAGACCTTGCTAAATGGGATGCGGAAGTGCGTCAGTCGCTTGCAAAGAAGAAAAGCGCTGCCGCTCCTACGTTATCTAAGCAAGAGCACAGCTTGGTGCAGGCTCAGATCGAGAAGGAGGCGAAGATCCGAAGTCGCGTCAACAGGATCAAGGCAAACTTGGACCGCAGTTTGCAAATAATCTCCTACCTTATACACGGAAATATTGAAGATTTTCAAGCGTATATCTCACAAGTAGTCACCCTCATTCTGAATAGTGGCGCTCTCGATAAAGGTGCATTATTGGTCGGATCATCGGCATTCAATACGTATTTGGTATGGGGTTGCCAACATTCCGGATTCCCGTATTAACATTCCTTTAGGATTTGTCAAGGTGTTGTTCTAGTCGGCTTGAGACCTTTGGAAAATGGGTTGGTATCGCCACGCTTCGTAGCTTGGACGTAGGTGTTGTACCCGAGGAATTGCAGGCAGAGCCGGTGAACCGTACGCAGTTCTTTATATCCATTGATTAATGCGCCTAAAATTATCCTAAGAACTCGTGCTTCGCGTACTGTATCGTCTGCGCTCCTTATCGGAACAGACACCTCTAGATTCTGCTACATTTTCCTATGCGTTCCCATTGGTCGAGCAAGTGATTCAAAAAGGTGGGATTCTGCCAGGTGAGGAAGATGATCCATTAGAACAGGTCGCCCTGTCTCTGGATATCATCAAATTCCACTCTGGGGAATGTATGTCCCTTTGTTTGCTCTCGCTCGTCGTTCTTGATTCCCCCAACCCTTGCATCAAGGTGCGGATACGGCTTTCCCCCGACCTCAAATCCTGCACGGATTGCTGCACGCCATACGCACCCAACCAAAATTAAGCAAGGAGGGTTCTTCGGGGCTTATAGATCTTGGCCAGGCCATTTCCCTCAATGCTACAAGCGAAGAAATTTCGCTCTTGCTCGATAGCACTCTCGTGCAGGAGGCGTATGCTCGAAATGCTAGCTTGCAAGCACTTCAGGTAATCCCTTCTGTCGACGTGATTTTCGCTGTCATTCTAATTCGGTTCGGACAGCCTCTTGACCTGACGGAATTTGACTGGACACCCGAACTACTTGTCGCCTGTCATGATAATGATGCGCAGAACGCTCGCCTCGCACGACATATCTGGGAAGATAATGGTCTCGACGTCCCGGAAGCGTATGCGCCGATTTTACTAAAATTTCTTGGCAAGTCTGCTCTAAATACCTTCTGCATTCTCTGATCCGACATGAAATCTGGTAGAGCACGATAGCGACTATGGTCGTTCCAGCGCTGCTGCTTCGTTTGTGGAAGCCGTTGAGCGCTGGCCCGCATCGATCACCGAAACAATCAGTGGCCTCTTACACCTTTATCACGAGAGGGTAACGTACACCAATCCCCCTATGCCCAATAAATACTGATAGTCGTACAGGCAAAGATCCTTGCCCCAGAATTTGATCAATTTGTACGCTTTCAGTTTACTTTGACAAGGTCATAGGTGCAAACCTGCCATTTAGGGTATTGTCGACGAGCGCTCCCTCGGGCGTACAGACCCTTGGCAGGCAAGGCTCGCAGTAGCGCAGACGCTGCAACAACTGGCACCTGCTTTTAGCGAGGAGGCGACTATCCCGTTCTTCGACTTCCTCGTTAAGGAGGGGGGTCTCAGTGATCGTAGTGCTGAAGTGCGACGCGGCATGCTTGACGCAGGTTCTGCCGTTATCGAGTTTCATGGATCAAGGCACCTGGCACAACTTATCACGATGTTCGAACAACACTTAGCAGGCCCGCCGCCGACGACAGAAGCTGCCGACTTTATACAGGAAGCGGTGGTGATCTTGTTTGGCCGCGTCGCCCGTCATCTCGATTCATCCGATCCTCGTTTGCCCATAATCCTTGCACGGCTGGTAGAAGCCCTTAAAACACCATCGGAGCAGGTGCAGTACGCCGTAGCAGATTGCCTAGCGCCTCTTGTCAAGGTAACGCGGTCTTCTGCCCCACAATTGGCGAATCAACTTCTCGAAGAACTCTTCACCGCTCCAAAGTATGCTGCTAGGCGAGGAGCAGGCTATGGTCTGACCGGTGTCGTCAAAGGCATCGGGATCTCCGCGATGAAGGAGTTTGATATATTTGGCCGACTTAAAAACGCCACCGAGGACAAAAAGCAATATGAATCCCGACAAGGAGCAATGTTCGCTTTAGAAACACTCTCAAGCTCCCTTGGGCGGCTGTTCGAACCTTATGCTATTCATGCACTCCCGTTACTCCTGTCGGCCTTCGGCGATTCTACCCCCGACGTTCGGGAAGCTGCCACAGATGCCGCCCGTGTCATTATGAGAAACATGTCGGGCTATGGAGTCAAGCTTATCCTACCATCCCTCTTGTCTGGCCTAGATGAAAGACAATGGCGTACAAAGAAGGGCTCCATAGAGCTGATGGGAATGATGGCGTACTGCGCCCCTCGTCAGCTATCCCAATCCCTCCCTGTCATTATCCCCCGTTTGACTGACGTCCTGACGGACTCGCATGCCCAAGTACGGGCCGGCGCCAACAAGGGTCTCAAGCAGTTCGGCGAGGTAATCAGTAACCCCGAGGTCCAGGCGCTTGTACCCGTCTTCTTGAAAGCTATGGTTGACCCTGCCAAAACTCCCAATGCACTATCCGCCCTCCTCAAGACGTCGTTTGTCCATTATATCGATCACTCATCTCTTGCCTTAGTGAGTATGGAGCGTTGATATCTGGCATCTGCTCATCCTACTCTTCAGGTCATCCCCATTTTGGAACGCGGCCTGAAGGAACGCAGTGCCGACACCAAGAAGAAGGCTGCGCAGATCGTGGGTAATCTTGCATCCTTGACAGACTCCAAGGATTTCGTCCCGTATCTTTCGACGCTTCTGCCCATGGTACATGTCGTCCTGGTTGATCCAGTTCCAGAGGCCCGTGCCACGGCGGCCAAAACGCTCGGCACTTTGGTGGAGCGTTTGGGGGAAGTTAACTTCCCAGATCTTGTGCCCAGTCTCATTAGGACTCTGAAGACAGATACATCAGGTGTTGACCGCCAAGGAGCGGCGCAGGGTCTTAGCGAGGTACTTTCTGGCCTTGGGATGGAGAGACTCGAGGGCCTGCTTCCTGACATCATCTCGAATGCACAATCCCCGCGGAGCACCATCAGGGAAGGCTTCATGTCCTTATTAGTGTTCCTGCCCGCCACGTTTGGAACCCGGTTCCAGCCCCACCTGCCCAAGATCATCGTACCGATTCTCAAAGGACTTTCCGACACGGAAGACTATGTTCGTGAGGCAGCAATGCGTGCCGGAAGGATGGTCATTACGAACTACTCGAGCAAGGCCATCGACCTCCTCCTTCCCGAGCTTGAGCGTGGCATGTTTGATCCCGCATGGCGCATTAGAGTGTGTTTACTAGTTTCTTTATACTCTCATCTCTCACATTTTATTAGCAATCGTCTATCACCCTTGTCGGAGAACTCCTTTTCAAGGTTTCTGGCATCACAAGCAAGCCGGAAATGGACGACGATGTTGAGGGTGCCGAGGCGGCTGTCGCGGAATCTTCCCGGAAGGTCCTCACAGAGGTCCTTGGCGCCGATCGTCGGGATCGTATACTATCGGCCCTTTACCTCGCTCGACAGGACCCTGTACATACTGTCCGGCAGTCCTCGATTCAGATTTGGAAAGTGTTGGTGCATAACACGCCAAAGACGGGTACGTGAATCTTACAGTTTTCGCTGGCTCCCTATGGTAGTTGATGATATACAGTCAGGGAGATTTTGCCGGAACTTGTCTCTCAGCTCATGTCTCTGCTGTCCGCGGATGAAGCCGAGCAACAAGAGGTCTTACCATATACTTTATTACTGTTCGTGCTAACTGATGATACTCTAAGACCGGGGTCCGTACTACGGCAGAACTGTGCAAGAAGTTTGGCGAGCGCCTTCTGGGCGAGATGGTCAATATTATTCGAACCAAGTCATCGTCCCCAGATTCACAAACTCGAGAAGCTGCCTGTCTGCTTTTGAGTGAACTGATGTAAACTCATCTGCTCTCCCAACTTTTACACCAACTAACTGCGCCAAAATTTAGGACGAACTCTACCGACACCCAGCGAGAAGGCCATGAAGACGGTATTATCATTGTGATAAGAGCCTCGCTCGTGGATGACGAAGAGAACGTTCGCGCTGCTGCCGCACAGGCATTTGACGTCTTGCAAGAGCGCTTGGGTGCTAAAGCCATCGACCAAGTTATCCCCACCTTACTGGAGGCTTTACGACAGCCTGGTGAAACTTCTGGCACGGCATTACAAGCGTTGAGGGAGGTGATGCACGTGAGTTACCCCTCTGCTCAGGCGTGACATATATCTAAGTCACACAGGTCCGAGCGAACACCGTTTTCCCTGTTTTGATACCGACACTTGTTGCTACTCCGATGACAGCCTTTAACGCAAGGGCTTTGGCATCCTTGGTGACCGTAGCTGGCAACGCCCTGAGCAAACGATTGACTGTCGTCCTCACCGCCCTTGTCAAAGTCACGGAAACGTCAACGAACGATTCTCTGGACGAAGAGCTCCAGATTGCTGTCGATGAAGCTATTGTGGCCCTGCTAAGTTCTATCACCGACTCGGAGGGTTTGAACTCGCTCATGCTACTGCTTCTCGGATGGTAATCCCTCTTCTGTACTCGAAATATATATTCTAATCATGGACCTTGGCAGGGTCAAGAACGAAGCTCCCAGTCGACGTGTGAGCGGTTGCAACCTATTCAAAACTTTCTGTGAAGTGTCGGAACTCGACGCCTCGATATACCGTGTCGACTGGACACGACAGCTGGTTTCTTCCTTGGATGACTCTGTCGTCGCCGTTCATTCGGCAGCATCGGAAGCCTTTGATACCTTCGTAAAGTCGATTCCAAAGGATGACCTCGACTCCCTGGTCGTTCCGCTACGCCGAACGATCGAGAGTACAGGGGTCCCAGGGGTCCCAGTACCTGGTTTTGGGTTGCAAAGGGGCGTCTCCGCGTTCGTGCCTATCATCATCTCTGGCCTCACAACAGGCAGCAACGAGCAACGCGAGAATGCGGCGTACGCCATCAGTGACCTCGTCGAACGCACGGCAGAAGCTGCAATCAAGCCATTCGTCGTGCCATTCACTGGGCCGCTCATCCGCGTCGCGACGCAGGCCGGGACGTTTCCCCCTGCGGTCAAGACGGCGCTTCTCAGCGCGATGCAAACGATGCTCGTGCGCATTCCCGCATTCGTGAAGCCGTTCTTCCCGCAGCTCCAGCGTACGTTCATCAAGAGTGCGAGTGACCCTGCTAGTGTGGTAGTTCGCACAAAGGCGGCTCAAGCGCTCGGAGAGCTCATGAAACATCAACCGCGGGTCGATCCTGTTGTGACGGAACTTATAGCTGGTGCGAGGTCGAATGGCGACGCTGTCGCTGGCAGTCTAGTCCTCGCACTGTCTTATGTTATCAAAAACGCCTCGGCTAACGTCGGTGACAAGACGCGGGAGGCTTCATTGGAGCTCGTGTCGGACGCGTTCAAAGAGTCCCATGACGGTCAATTACTTTGTTTAATATTTGCACGAAAACTCCCATGCTGATTCCGTATTCCAGAATACTACTTGCAGTCCACTGCGGCCGTGTTCGCAGCTCTTTCCATATACGACAATCTCGTCGATCCCCTCGTCAGGCATGTATCGTTTCCATTTTAGCGCTTTGTCCACTAGCTGATAGTGCATACAAGGGCACACCTTACTGCCGGGACTCCCCCGAGCGTGCTTTCTTCGTATTCTATCATAGCGTTCCTGAGCACCGACGACGACGCCCCGGCGGCTGTCGTTCCGAAACCTTTCCGCTCCGTCCTCTCTAGCATCGCTCAGAAAATCCAGGAGAGTATTGGGACTGAAAAACCCAACATAGCACGCCCAGCGCGCGAAGCAAAGGAACTCCTGCGAAAACTGGACGAGAATTTATTCGGTTCATAACGTATCAAGGAGGCTTCCCCCCACTATCCTAGCACCGTGTAGCTGTGAGAGAATATATTAAAAAAAGTCCGTTTGACTGGGGCCACGAGTAGAAAGGTAGCTAGATCTGGAGTGTTTGTAAAACGTTTAGTAGCATGGGATTTCCACCGAGCCGTTCTATCTCATCTAGAACCTGTTTTTCCAGGATTTGTAAGACCCCGCGAGTGTACTCAAACGACTTCGAATGATCGCGTAGGTAAGATATAGCGTGGTGTTTCAATGTCGGCGATCCCGGTCTCTTTTGGAGAACATCTACATAACATCACCTCAGTCACACAAGTGCATAAGCAAGGAAATGCACCGCACTGAGTAGTCGCCTGTTCGTGGTGTCTGCGTGGATACCATGTACTATGGGAAAGGAAAACTTCCCCTCTGAAAGATCTTCCGCGAAACCTTTGTTCGTAGTGTACTAAAGCTGGGTAAGCAAGACTGGTTGCTGGTCGCCGGTAGAATAGAACGAACCTCGTTATTCTGAAGGTTCATATAGTCGTCCCTGATCTGAAAGTAAATCCCAATTAAATTGACCAGAGGAACATAATCCCTGAAGTCGATTCAGAGTCTTATCACGTAATAGGATGTGAGGCGACGGACACATTCGTGTTCTGGCTCGAACATGCCATCATAAGCTTGACGGCTACGCGAAGCAAGCCACCGGTCTCTGTCAAAACTTGTCAGGACCTACAAACAGATACGTTGATTCGATGCTCAACTATCATTGACCATTGCGATGTATTCTTCCTCTGTCGGACATCGTAATGAGTCCCGCCAGAGTAGGTCCAGACCTTGTCCACGGTGGAGATTGAGCAGTTCGTCTGTGAATACGAATTCCTCGAGGTCAACGCCAAGCGCAAGAATCCAAACATTTGTATTGACCAGTCACGATCCGATCCACGTCACACTCGGAGTATAATCTGCCTTGAGCATCACTGGTCTCGGGCGCTCCTTGCGCTTTCAGAGCGAGAATTTCTTGAAATGCCAGGAAGTATACGTAATTAGCAGAGTTAATGGTCTGCGGAACGCCATAGATCTTGTGCGCGACTGTTCCAAAAAAGGTTGCACGACGTCAGCGTCGAATCGTAGGATGTCCCCGCTGTCCCCGACGTACCAGGCCGTCCGCGACGGAGCTGCGAGTTGTCCTCGATATCATCGATCCTGCGATCGGACAGTCAGGAGAAAAACCAAAGTCAAAGGAAAACCAAACACATGCAGGAGACTAGCATTGTGCAACATTGAGATCACGTTGCCTATGACTCGCAATTTGGCTTCGGGAACTCGAAGCCATGCATTGAAAGCTTGCATCATTCCTCCCCTGAAATCCTTTCCCGGAGTTGAAGTAATGTATGTGAATGGCTCCAGTAATGCCTTCGACGACGGTTAGGGATTCCGCAGTCAGACGAGTATAGGAAAAATTACCCTCTCGTTGCTTTCTGAGAAGGACGAAGAACGGCCAAGAGTGGAGAGAATGTCTTGATATTTTTCTGACATGCCGGAGGCGAGTGTAAAGAGAAAGGAGAAAGAGAAGAAGGGGGCATGACTATCATACACCGCTGGTCACCATCTGCTCGACTCGGATATCTCAGACAGGCTTCGGACGTATGTCACATGACGCCACTGGTAACCAACTCGGGCCGATCGCTGCCTTCGCAATCGCAACTCATGTAAGAGGCCGACAGGTCCATATAATCCTACCATGACCGTCCTGGGGCCCAAAAGTAATACCACCATGACACCCCCTGCCAACCTGAGAGGGTTTTCGTTGAAAACAGGTACGGTCTCCGCACACAGTGTGTGTCTGCTTTTGACGCAAATCATTTTGATTCAGGAGTCAAAGCCGTGCCAACGTGTCAGTCTGGCAGGGTAGTGATCAGCGAGAAACCAGGTGATCGATGACGCTCTCCAAGAGTTTGATAGAACTGAGTTTCAAACTCTATTTGGTGACACGGATCAAAGATCGGCCGCAACCACTACTGTAGCAACACTAGCAACACTTTTGCACCCCTCCTGCCCATGGCCGAAGTAGAGTGTTATGCACGACTAAGCGGGCCGCGCCGTGACTAGTGTAAGGTCCACACATGCGCTGCGTGCGCAACACCGCCAAACAGTCACACTCAGCGCGTTCGTACGCCCACGACGACTCGGCCACATCGGCCTCGATGCCCGGTTCTCGGATGTGTCTGCGTTCACCCATTGTATTCCTTCGTGTCCGCAACTACTATATTCTTCCTGTATCTCTATTGTCCTACTTTGTGTCCTGTGGCTCGTCCATCATGTATTTATACTCCTCGGCTTTCGTGTCTCGAAAATCAATCAATCTATCCGTCTCACCTCATCTGCAGCTCTTGAAGCCCCTTCGTCTGACATCCGAGCGAACGCTGATCTACACATCGCACCCGCGCCGATTCTAGCTCTACGTTCCCGCGCTCTATCTCCGAATCGACTTCACATCCATTTCACCTCATCTTGTCTACGTCATCCCCTTGGGTCGACACTCTCATACTCGCACTCAACCTCTCACTAGGCCGAGGCTAACGCGATCGGAGGCGTTTTCTCGAGGGCCCGGCCCGGCGTGGAGGTGAGCGGGAGCCGGGAGCGGTTGAGAGGCCCGTCGTAGTCCCACCCGTGGAGACGCTTGGACGAGCGCCGAGTCAAGGAGACCTCAAAGGCCACTTGAGCTATTCGAATCTGGAGCATTGACGGATAGGTGCCCGCGAATGAAGCGAAAATAGCAAGAGGTTGGGTCGCGCGAGAGGGCGAAGAGAGAAGCCAAATTAGCGCGAGCCTGCGATCTGGGCTATGTGGGTGCGTACCTGGTCTATTTTTCTTTCTAGGATCCTGTTGTTGACCTCACCGATTATAGCCCGAACGAGGTCTTCCTCGATGAGCCCGATGTTGAAGCTCTCGTTACGCGCGAGGGCGTCGAACCACTTGCGTCTGACCCGACTTTGATAAACCACTAGGGCCTCGTTTCCGCTCACCTGATACCTCCTAGGGTGCCCCTCGAGTGCGACAAAGAAAGCTCTCAGGGATTCGGTGTGAGCCGTGGGCCAGAGTCTGGACTTTACCACGAAGTATAGCATCGTAGTCTTGTGCTCCCAGCATTTCTCCCCAACTCAAGTCTTCGTCGTTTCGAAAATTCTCTGATGGCCTCAGGTCTGTGAAATAGTCAAGCTCGACGTACTCGAGATTATCTATTTTATCCAGGGCACAAGAGGCCGGCCACGGTACGATCCAGTTACCGATGCTCCGGGTGGGGTCGAATGAGTTGGGCCATGGTTTCTTTTCGTCCTCTCTGCGCCGTTCCTCTACCCCCTTTTCGAGTTGCGCGCGTCGGGCCTCCTTCACTTCCCGGACCTGCTTCACTTCCCGGACCTGCTGGCCCCGCTTGTCCTGCTCCGCCCGGTCTTGCTCGAGTTGGGCATTCCAAGCAGTGACACTAGCGTCATTGCCCCGGATCCATAGCACTTCCTAACTGACAGGCGGCCTCCTCTGCCATGAGGGGATTATTCCCGTGATGAGCGAAAACGCCTGCCGTATGAATTCCCACTCGGGTCCTTCAAAATTCGGACAAACCGTCTGAGTTGGGTCATCGAGTATGCGAGGCATGTATGAAAGATATGGATAGATGAGGGATAACTTCTTTGGACCGATGCGCTGGCCGTTTTGTGGCAAGAGTGACGGAGTATAGTGGCACAGGAAGAGATGGCACGTGCACCAGTCTTCGCTAGTGTCTCAGTGGACCGTACCTGAGTCCTGTAACGTTTATCATGTTTCCCATTTAGGTACATCAAATACCTTATAAGTTACAGTAATTCCTAATCCAGTAACTGATCACGTGTTCCCGTTTAGATTGGGCGTTTGATTACCCGCAGTCGTGCGCACTGCGCAGCGACGCGACACCCAAGAGCCTATGTCACGAACAGCGTCAAGCCCGAACATGTCCTCGACACCCCAGAGTACGAGCACGCATCGTGGCGGAGAATCACCCATAGTCGTTGAGCGCAAAGTCAAGGCACTGCTGAATGAGCTTACCATAGAGCGCTTCGACACTATCTCAGATGAGATCATCGCATGGGCAAACAAGTCGGAGAAGGAAAAGGATGGTCGCACGCTAATCCAAGTCATCAAGCTTGTTTTCGAGAAGGCGACCGATGAAGAGGTGTTTTCCGAGATATATGCACTTCTATGCCGCAAAATGATGGAACAAATCAGCCCAAAGGTTCAGGACGATGGTCTCAAGAATTCCGAAGGAAAGCTATTCGCAGGCGGTAATTTGTTCAGAAAGTACTTGCTCAATCGCTGTCAGGAAGACTTCGAGCGTGGTTGGGTCGCCGCGGCGCAGGTCCAAGGCGCCAAGAAAGCCGGCGAGAAAATCAAGGAAGGCGAGGAGTCTGAAGTGTCCCCGGACGAGTATTCTGCTCAGGCTGCGGCCAAGGCAAGACGTCGCGGATTGGGCCTCGTCCGTTTCATCGGCGAGCTCTTCAAGATGCAGATGCTGACAGAGCGTATCATGCACGAGTGCATCAAGAAACTCCTTAAAAACGCAGAAAACCCCGAGGAAGCGGATATAGAGAGCGTGTGCAAGCTCCTGACCACAGTTGGTAGCCTGCTTGATACACCTAAAGCCCGAGCGCACCTCGACATATACTTCTCGCGCATGCGGGGGTTGACGGAGAACAAAAGCGTCAACGCGCGCATGGTGTTTGTGCTCCAGGTTTGTGCGCCTCTCCCTTGTGCCGCGACACACATTGGTTGATATGCCTACCCAGGACGTTATCGAGCTCCGTGAACGTAAATGGATTCCTCGCAATCCCATTGGTGCTCCTACGATGATTGCCCAAGTTCATGAACCTGTATGTCTCCACAAAGACCATGAGACACTTGTGATCGACGACTTTTGTATAGGCTGCCCAAGAGAAAATCGCTGTCATGCAGCAGAACATGGACTTGGATTTAAATGACCTTATACTCGATGACTCGAATGACATAAGCGCGCTAGCCGCTTTAGGTAGTGGCGATGCACCTGTCGGGATGAACGCTGTCGAGGCACTGAAATACATAGACGACAAATGGTACAAGAAGATCACAGGAAAGAAGGCCCGTTGGATGGACTTGATTGGTGACTATGCTGGCAACGAAAGATTTATTCTTGATGGTAATGGGCACTTTTCTCGCCGTGGACAGTGGTTTGCTGACACGTCCTTTTGCACCAAGGCGAGTCGTTGCTCCAACAGGTTCTCGATGACCCTCTACTGGCGCTGGCGCGCCCTGGCGGTGCGTGCGACTTGTGGGTGGCGTGTGCCAGTCCCAATGTTGATGGTTCATAGATCCTAGCTTTCAAACTCTGCACGCGATCAATTCATTGGAGCGACTCTTGAGCGAGATGCTCAAAAGATCCGCGGTATTTGATATAGTCTTCTGGGAAGGCGAGCTTGCAGTTGTCTCTTGGAGGCTTTTTCGCTGACCCTGTCTCATTTCAGATACCCGGCACCTCACTCTAAAAGGAGACACCGACTTTCTGGTGTCGTCTCGCTCACTTGCCCGAGCACTTCTATTCAGCCATCTCGCCGAGCACGCCCCGGGGATGGGCCTGAATATATACGCCTTCTCGAGTCTGGCAGACCCGGCTTGGATAACTTACCAGCAACGGACAAAGGTACGTTATAAGACTCGTACGCGAATTCGAGAGGCTCACGATGAAACTACAAGCCAATGTTTGTCATGCTGAACGACGGCGGAACTCCTGCTGAAGATGATCACGACATGGCTACTCACGTTCTTATCCAGCGCAATTTCATTTTTTGTCTTCTTACTTCAGGCATAGCTGTCACCCTGCTACACGGTGCAGAGTTCCGTGACTCCAAGGTGCGTTCCTGTTCATATCTCGTATCTGTCTGATATATAGGGACGGGCACAGATATTTTCTTTTGTGTTTGAGGGGCGGTTTGGACTGGAGACTCGCAGATCCTTTCTACCCGCTCTATGGAGCGCGGTGCAATTTGGCACTACTAAACTCGAGGAAAAATGGAAACATCAATTTCCGCGGGCCCCTCTTGCGTCTCTACGTATCTCACCACCTGGCCCGAATGACCTAGATATTTTCCTCAAAAAGGTCCTCGACCATCTCGTCCTACACGATAGTGGTCGCACTCACTTGTTTTGGGAACTTACATCGCTCTTTTTCTTGCACATCATGGTCCTCCAGACCCTTCCGGTTTCTGAGAGGGCTCGGCAGCTGGAGACCATAAACGATGATTTCACAACTGTGCTTATTCAGACCTTCCTGCCGGACCTTTATTCCATCATCACCGCCTTTGTTCTAAAGTCCAACCATTTCGTGGATATTGACGGCAGGATATTCATTGCCATTCTTCACTGTGCCACAAGTAGTGACCACCCTCCAACACACGCACTCGAGGCACTTGTAGGGTCAGAGATTTCCTCTCGGCTCGAGACAGTATGGAAATCTGCGAATGCACCATCACCTGATCTTCCGAAACTCTTGGCGTATCGTCCAATCCATGAGGATTCCGAGTCCGAGTCATCGTCCGCAGCCTCAGATGAAGGGGCTACATCGTTCACACTCTTTCCATTTCATAACGAGGTCTTTGATGACGAACTTGCGGCCGTGCACGTTACCGTTGCAGACCAGGGCCAAGCTTTGTCTTCTCCACGATTAGAATTCAGTCAGAACATTCCGTTTTCCGATACAAAACACTGGCACGCGCACCAACGCACTATTCTACCTAAACACCAGGGAGGGGAAGCCGCGAAGAATATTGGCGAACGCGCGCGCAAAAAACAACTGCAGCGCGATCAGCGCTTCATGTCGCAGATGCAACGTCTTGCTACGACCCTGACCGGCGCCTCGGGTAGGGCGTTGCAACAAATCTTGATTCCTTCCACTGGGCGTAAAGTTTCAGAAATCGTTGATGATTCCTCGCTTGGCGGACCCAAGCGAGGCAAAAAGGTGCGACCAATTATGTAAGTACACTCCAGTAACTGACGCACATCCCAGGAGGACAAAAAAGGACTCGCAACGCACCAAATCAAGGGGAAGCCCAACGCACTCTCTGCACGGGATCGCATACGGCAAGAGCACGCTCGCGACAAGAAAGTCAAGGAAGACAGTTCGTCTCAGGAATGGTGGGTTGAACAGCTTCGCCAGGTGGAAAGGATGGCTTCACTCGATCTCAAGATATCCGCCCTTCATGGCCTACTTCGAAATCCCAGGACGGATACAGGATGGCTAAATGTCGAGGTCCGGCTCTACAACCTTCACCTCACTATCCAACAGTGGATAGCTGAAACCGAACCGGATGCCCCGGCTGTTCACGATCGTTACACGGTGTCTATCATGCGTACGGTCAAGGAACTATACACCCACGACTTCCTGACAGAAACGACGCTGGGCGTGCTAGCTAGTATCATGGCTGCTTTAGGGTTCACGGACTACATTGCCCCGTTGGAAGACGACGCGTCTCACCGGTTGCAGCCCGATCGTGATCTAGCATTCAGCTTCATCAAGCTGTTGAAATCCAAGAGCCACAAGCCCGTCTACAAGTTTATGTCGATTAAAGAAGATCCGGTGATCTGGCAACTGAGGGTTTTCGGGGAGTACATGGATCGCAGCATGGACAGCGCGCCTGATCCTAGGGTCGGGTTCCAGCCAGATGCGTGGCAGCGCGAAGTTCTTGACTGCCTGGATCAGCCAAAGAGTTCATTATTGGTCGTAGGTGAGAGATCCGGCATGATCGACGTATTTAATTATTATTATTATTTCACTTTAATTGACACGAATCACAGCGCCAACGAGTGCTGGAAAGACCTTCATTTCTTTCTATGCGATGGAGAGGATCCTTCGTGAATCCGATGATGGGATTATTGTGTACGTGGCCCCTACGAAGGCCCTTGTGAATCAAGTCGCTGCAGAAGTATACGCACGGTTCCGCAAGGAAATTGATGGACGTGAGTAAGCCGTAATGTACTTGAAGAAGGCCTCACAGTCGGTCGCAGGCACATGTTGGGCTATACATACCAGAGATTATCGTGTGCACGACTCTCAAAAATGCCAAATCCTCGTTACGGTGCCAGAGATGTTGGGGATTATGCTCCTTTCCCCACCCCTGGCGAGAACGTGGACCCCTCGAATCAGACGGTAAAACCTTCGTCACCCGTAGTCTCTACTTGTTCTTACCACAAGCGATCAAAGGATCATACTGGACGAGATACACACCATCGGTCAGCACGAGGGTGGAACGGTTTGGGAGCAAATCATTCTGCTGGCGCCCTGTCCCATCATGTACGTAGTTTGTAGAACTCACACGACGCGCGATTTCTGATATTGCTTGACCTTCAGCGGGCTCTCTGCAACAATCGGTGAGCCAGAGAAATTCAATGCGTGGCTAGAGAGCGTCCAGAGATCCAAGGGCTTCGAGCACAAATTCATCCATCATCCTCATCGCTATTCGCACCTTAGGAAGTTCGCGTATTTCCCGCAGTTGCTCCGAAGAGATGAGTCGTTCCTCGGACTGGACGGTGTCAGCCCGCCTACCGAAATGACGCGCTTTATTCACCCCGTCTCCACGTTGTCTTTTGGAGGATCGATGCCACCGGATCTCTCTCTGGAGGCCCCAGATTTACTCCGCCTACACGAGGTCTTGAAGGGTCAAAGCGATGCCTACGCGGAGAAACTTGATCCTACTGCCTTCTTTTCAAGAAACGCTTTCATCAGACAAAAGGACGTGCTGCGTTATGAGACTGAGATCAAGAATATCCTAGCGCGTTTGGTTGTAGAACCCGATGCCCTGGACCCTTCCTCTCCCCTGCAGCGAGTAGTTCGACATATCCAGGATCCAGTGATGACGCAAACGTCCAAAGCACGACTCAACGCACCGCCTAATCTTTCCGAATTCATGTCTGGTCTCATCCATCTGCTTTCTGACCTGAAGGCAGAAAATTCCCTGGTACGCTTTACGAAATACTACTCACTTTGTGGCTAGCAATGACACACAGCGTAGCCCGCGCTTCTGTTCAATTTCGATCGCCACGAATGTTTGATGATGGTTAAACATATTTTGAACACTCTCGAAAAGGCCGAAGAAGCCTGGAGGGATCAGAGCCCTGAGTGGAAGCGTAAGGTAGGCCAGTGGAAGGCCTGGCATGCGCGCCAGGAGGATAAGGAACGGCTCGCGCAAAAGGTTTCCGCCAGAAAGAAGAACCAAGATGACGATGGCCGTCAACAGAGCGAAGAACTTTCGTGGGAAAGCTATTTCGATCCACGGGACCCTTCCCCACAGTTCTCCTTCGCTGGCACGTCCGCATACCCGAAGAAGGAGCTTCTCGAGGACATTGCCTCACTGAGCCGTTGGACTTCAACTCCCGAGTTTGTCCTCAGGGCCCTAAGGCGAGGGGTTGCAGTTCATCATAGTGGTATGAACAAGGCCTATCGTGTTCTTGTAGAGAGGTGCGCATCCTTGCTCGTCGACTAAGACGTTGACAAACCGTACATCAGACTTTTTCGTGTTGGCTTCCTCCGAGTAGTTATCGCGACAGGTATGTTTGGATATTAAGTAAGACGCTGAAGCGATGATCTATTCATGCACCCTAGGTACACTTGCACTGGGGATCAACGCGCCGACAAAGGCATCCGTTTTTTGCGGGGATTCTCCATTTTTAACGGCACTCACGGTTAGTCCTCTGCTCGCGTTGCAGTGCAAAATCTTACCCAATATGCAGTTCCGTCAATGCGCTGGACGAGCTGGTCGTCGTGGGTTTGACCTGTTGGGTCGAGTGATCTTCTATGGAATTCCGTTGGACCGCATCTACCGAATCCTTCTCTCAAGGCTACCGCGTCTAACTGGAACTTTCCCACTTTCGTCGACCATGGTATTGCGTTTGTTCAACCTCTTGGAAGGTTCGAACTATGCACCCTACGCTGTCGATGCGATCCGCAGCATCCTTCGGCTTCCTCACATCAGTTTTGGCTCCGACGTTGGGAAAAGTCAGCTTTTGCATCACCTCCGATTTAGCATTGATTATCTGCGTCGCGCTCATCTTCTGGATCAAGCGGGAAAACCCATCAATCTATTTGGGATAGCCGCACATCTCTATTACACGGAGCCAGGCAACCTCGCCACCACCGCACTTCTTCAGAGTGGGGTTATTCACGGCATTTGCTCCCAACCCGACTCCATTCAGGCAGAGCGGGATCTCGTGGTCCTCCTGTGCCACATCTTTGGTCGCAAGTATCTGCCGCAGGTTTATGCGAGCGCCAGCAACGTCCGCGACCTTATACAAAAGGGTCCTTCCCGCGTAGTGTTGCCGCCTCTCCACCCAGAAGCCCGAGCATTCCTAATCGGACATCAAAAGGAAACTCTGGGAATTTTTAGCGCATACGCGCTAGCATTCTCGTCGCAGCACGCAAAAGAACTGGGGCCCGACGATCGGCTACCGCTTAGCGGAATAACCTTTGGATCCTCTGACATGTCGATGCACCCGCAGACGGCTCTGTTCGCTCACCTCTCCCAGACGGCGGTACGACCCAAAGCGCGGTCGCTGTTCGTTGCTACGTCGGGCCACGGCGACACCTTTGGTGGTGTTGGAGAGCTCGTGCGCACCGTGCGGCGCGGGGTCCACCTTAACGAGCACTCGATCCCGACCGTCGAGAACATCCTCGATCCTGAGCTGCCCCTCAACGCCTACTTGTACGACTTCTTCGTGCATGGCCAGGTCGACGCGCTCGTGAACATGAACGGAATCCGTCGCGGCGATGTATGGTACGCCCTTGAGGCGTTCCACCTCGTCTTGGTCACCATCCGAGGTGATCTTGAAAATCTGCTGCTGAAGACGTCGAGGGACTCTGTGACACCAGCCCGGGCTGCAGAAGTGGATGATGACACGGTGGATGCAGGGGACAGCGGGTATCATTCTCTCGACCCAGCCGAGCGGGGCGAGGAAGAGGAGGCGGGTGGTGGCGATGGCGACGGAGGAGAGGGAGATCACGATCCGGCTGCTTTCACGAGACCGCGAGGCGTACCCGACAAGGACTGGAGGGTATACGAGATTGTCAACAAAATTACCAACGAGTTTGAAGTCAAGTTCAAGGCGATGTGGGCGTAGTAGCATGCGTGATAGCGCACATATAACGAGAATGTACAGTGTTAACGTCGCGACAATGATATCATGTATCTCACTACTCGGACCGGGGTTGCGCATTTAGCCACCGGCGCACCACGCTCGGCATAGGACAGGCAGATGACTCGCCTCTGTCCTCCGTCGCGTCGTATAGAGCCTGACAGCATTTGTATAGATTACGCATCTTCTCCGCGCATTTTTCCGGAGCGTATGTATTTTTGGACAAGCATGTCTGGAGAGCGCATGCTGGATAAGTGTGTGAAACGAGATCAGTAATCCGGGAACTACGACAGTGGCATTACAACTCGCCTTCAGCTTGACAGGGAGGCTCTGGTCCCTATATATTTTTGGGTTTTCAATTGGGATATGAAACAGAGCACGAACCTTGGGCATTGATCAACCTCGCTTGAGGTACGGACTCGGACGTTGCGTGCTCTCGAACACAAAACCGATTTGTCCCACCGCCGGATCTACGCTGTTCTTTTTTCAGGAATCGGAGCTAAAATATGTGGAAATTACGTCATCGTGCTAGCGCCGAAGTACATTTCGAGATCGACACCACCTTCGCGCGACTCCGAGCCGTGCGACTGACTCAGTGCGACTCCTAGCTCGTGGTTGTTTTCTCTTGTTTATTATTTCAACGGCTTATAATTAGATAGGAGACTTTCTTTTCTGTCCCCTGTTCTTCCTCTCAGTTGTCATGTTGCCATGGAATACAACCCTGCCACTGCCAGTGGTCACGGTGGATATCGGTCCTGATTACTTTCGTCAAAGTTGCACGCTGCAAACCCTATCATTTTGTAGCGTCTTGGCTGGCAGTCATATGATTCTGGGTAATTTTTAGTCGACAATTTGACGAGCGTCTATGTGGTTGCGTGCTCAGGAGACTAGGACGACGGTCCACATTTTGACTTGACCTGGCGGCCTCAGCAAATCGATGTCGACACAGGAGAAGTCATCGACGATCTGAACGAGAACCGGCCCGTGTCGAAAGATCTTTGCGCAGACCTTGACAGGATCAAGTTCAATTACTGCACAGCCCCCTTCAGTGTCTTTCGAAATGACAAATTAGTGTTCCGAAAAAAGTGACCAAGGCCATCAGTGGTGCTCTCACCAAATTGCATTTGAACTTCACCTCCACCGACATGTCCCTGGGAAGCTGCATTGCCTCCCGGTTGCAGAACAAGAGATATCCGTCTTTCTTCGACATTCTTTCTCTTGTAGGGGGGAGTGGGTTATGCTTCACTCGGCCGGAGCACGATGTGTTCGATTGTGCCATTGAATGAAACGTAGCCCTTGGTTCAACGACACAGTTCAAATTGCAACTCAATGAGAATACCTTTGATAGCCCCTGTCACTTTCATAAACTTGTTATTTCAGAAGACACTGAGTAGTACTGCGCAATATTCAAACTTGACCCTGTCTAGCTCTGGGCACATATCTACCGACACTGGCCAGTTCTCTGTCTCATCGTCTACAACTTCTCCTGCGTCAACATCAGTTTCTTAGGCTACAAGGTGAAGTCAGAGCATCGTCCGCGTCCCCGAACCGTTTCAAATGAGCCGTTTGCTGGACAAATGTTCTCTCCAAATTGCAACTTTCTGTTCAGACCCCTAACGACAATCAAGTTGCGATGGGCCGTGGTCATTTGACCCCGAAATTTTGTCAGAACTCGATGAATTTGTCCCTCGAACGATGTATCTGCAACTGAAACTTTGCTATCTCCAGGCTACTCTAATTGCAATTGATGACTCTCATCCAACACTGTCGCAGAACTAGTCAAATTCATTATGTACTTTATCCCTTAAGTAGCGACTTTAAAGATTTGTGGAATTACGAACATTTTCTGTCATGATCTCATCTCGAAAGCGTAGTTATTGACATGTGCGGGCCACAAGCAACAACCTTATTACATTTCCTTCGTAAGTTCCAAAAAACCAAAAACCAAAAACCGGACAAGCAAGCTTACAGTCGACGAAGTCGACACCTAGCACAGCGAAAATCAGCGAGAAAGCCAGGTGATCGATGACACTCCATGATAAGAGTTCGGTTGAACTCCAAACTCTATTTGGTGGATCAAAAATCGGTGCAGCAACTACTGTAAGCAACACAGCTAGCAACATTCGCGGGCCTCTTGCACACTGACTGACCATGGCCTAAGTGGAGTGTTAAGCGCGATCAAGTTTCGTGTTGTAACATATGACCAGGCTGCGCGCCGTGACTAGGTCGAGGCTAACGCGATCGGAAGCGTTTTCTCGAGGGCTCGGCCCGGGGTGGTGAGTGCTCGTGGGTGCGGTCATGAGGTTCATAGTCCCACTCGCGGTGATGCTTGGACGAGGGTCGACTCGAGGAGATCTCGAAGGCCGCTTGAGACATTCCGCGAATCTGATGCACCGACGGATAAGTACGTGAAAAAATTGGGTCGCGTGATGGCGAAGAGCACGCAAGGGGTGAAGCGGCATTGTGAGGCAACAGCAACAGGGGAAATGGAAATAAAGTTAACGTGAGCACGCGATCCGGTCCACGTAGGTGCGCACCTGGTTCATTTTTGTTTCCCAAACCCTGTCGCTGACCTCGTCGGCTATATTCCGAACGAGGTTGTCCCCGATGAGCCCAATGTTGAAGCCCTCATTACGCGCGAGGGCGTCGAACCATTCGCGTCTGACCCGACTTTGGTAAACCAGTAGGGTCCTTTTCCCGTTCAACCGAAACCTCCTGGGGTGCCCCTCGAGCGCGACAAAGAAAGCTTTCAAGGACTCGGAGTGAGCCGTGGGCCAGAGTCCAGATTGCGTCATGAAACGAAGCATCGTATTCTTGGCCTCCAGCATTTCCTCCCAGCTCAAGTCTTCGTCATTTCGGATATTCTTTGATGGCCTCAGATCTGTGAAGTAGTCGAGCTCGACGTACTCAAGATTATTTATTTTATCCAGCGCATAAGAGGCCAGCCGCGGTACGATCCAATCACTGACGCGACGGGTAGGGTCGAACGAGTTGAGCTTTGGTTTTTTGTCCTCGACCTCTCTGCGCTGTTCCTCTGCTTCCTTTTCGAGTTGCGCGCGTCGGGCCTCGTTCACTTCCCAGGCCTGCCTGTCCCGCTTGTCCTTCGCTGCCCGGTCTTGCTCGAGTTGGGCATTCCAAGCAGCGACCCTGGCGTCATTGTCCTTGGTCCATGCCCCTCTCAACTGACGAGCGGCCTCCTCTGCGGTGAGGGGATTTGCCCCAGGGTGAGCGTTGATAATGCATTGCCGTAGGAACTCCCACTCGGGGCCTTCAAAAATCGGACAAACCGTCTTAGTTGGGTCGTCGAGTATGCGGGGCATGTGTGTTTTTGGTGGTACTGCTAGAAATAGATGACAGAGGAGAAATATCGAGAGAAAACGAGGCTGTTTGGACCTATGCGCTGGCCGTGCACGCGGGAAGAGACGACACGTGCTCACTCGGGTAGAATACAGTAAAAAGCGCTTTCTAACCGTACTGTATGTGCCCATATCGATTTCCAAAGAGCATTGCCTCGATAGGTCTCGCCGTGACTATTTAGAGCAAATCGCTCTCCGGTGTTCCCGAACCCCGGAACTGAAGTTTATCGTGTTTCCCATTTAGGTACATCGACTACCTTATAAGTCAAGTTCCTTCCCTTGTCGATGGGACATGCAAGCACCCTCATATCGTCGCAATAGCAACTATTTGGAGCCTTTTCTTGATGGAGAGCATTAAAGAAGGCGGTGTTGATTTTGTAGACGTACCTTTCAAAAAGTGCGTCTTCGGTTTGAAATATGTGTGTACTCTTTGTCTTATTGGCCACAGAGAAGAGACGTCATCACACTCCAAAACCCTCATAGATTTCCATCTCTCTCCGTTTCTGCAACAAAATTCAGGAAACCCAGAAGGGCAAAGTGATAGTTCCGGATAAACCGGCGGTGGAAGGACCCGTATCCACGTTCGTTTCGTCCTCCTTTCCCTTTACGCGAGCTAAGCTCTATGGCTTAGGGAACATATCTCCACATTCTTCCTGTGCGTCACTGACGTCCACGTCCGTTGGTTCGCAAACCGTGACGTCAAAATCATTCTGGGAGGTATGTGAGCTGCCTGCGCGTTCGTCCTCGCTTGGCTCATTATCAGCTCAGGAGGAAGTAATGTTTGAAAGTATTCAGAACCCTGTCAAAGGGAATGGCAAGGAAAGGACGGACGTTGTTAAACGGCGAGCATATAATCGAGTTTTGACTAGTTTTGGGGGTAGTTTAAACTTGGAGCTTTTCTGTTAAAAAAGTACGTGGTACAAACGTCTTCCTGAGTTTTTTGAACTAACTATACGCATAGGCACCGAGGACCTTCTATGACTCCCTGATGCTCGCCCGTAAAGAAAAATATAACGACTGTCCATTCCATCGCCTAGTCCCGGGTTTCATGGTACGTGATCTTATACTTCCCGTCTCAGACCTCACTCACCACTTATCCACTGATGGATGTTATTTAGGTGGTCCTTCTGATACAGGCTCAGGTAGTCAACCTTATTGGGGCACACCGTTCCATGATAAGTATGATCTGAAGGGGGCGGCGCGACTCGACAGTGCCGATATTGTCGCGATGGCTAATCGAGGTCCAAATACAAACTAGTTTGTGTCGGCTTTTCATGCGAAGGTCCCGCCATACTAATTCTCCACGGATCATAGTTCTATATAACTTTCGAGCCGGCGCCACACCTCGACAAGAGACACGGTTTTCGGCAAATTGGTAGGAGGTGAAAGTGTTCTTGATACACTTGAAAAACTCCCGCGCAAAGATGGGACAGATCGCCCGATCAAACCGGTCAAAGTTTCTGAAGTTGCGTCCTTGGCTTGTCTGAGCATTGTCCACGCAGCAAACACACTGTAGAGAAGAAAAGCGGCGATGAAGCGAACTGGTTTAGAGTCAACCTTTGTGCGGAGAGTGCCCTTGACATAACCACGGGAGGATTCGGAACAGGTAGAGTTGGAAATTACCTCAATTTGAAGAGGCCAACACGGGCTACCGCTGCGGTGCCTGTTAAAGAGAGGAAATTACGTTTTGGAGAATCTAGCGGGTATATATTTCTTTGCTCCACGTCGATTCCAGCTCTAGGTACAGTCACTCATCTATGATATGTTCTGTATGCGTTGAAGATACCTGGGATCAATCCTTACCCGGTTGTCAAGCAGGGACCGTGACTCGCTCGGTTCGCGTCTCTTCTTGAGGCTGTTGGATTTCTTCTTATAGCTGAGTCAGCGATGCGAGTGGCAAGGTAAGACAGGAGCGAGAGCGGTGTTTCTTCGTTGCGCTGAGTATGCAACTAATCACGAGGTTGTGATGACTCGGAGCGATGCAAGCGATTCTTCTATGAGAAAGTGAGCTCACAGTTTCCTGCTGTAGTCCCTTCAACTCTGCTTGACCGCGTTCTCGTCTAAGGATAGGCTGTTCATGAGCAGTGGTCGATTTCCTGATATGATGATCAACGCCTTCAAAATAACAAAACTAAAAGCGGGACGAGAACGACTCACCCTTTGGTATTTTCTCGCTTCCGCGGTTCCCTCAAGCAATCTCTCGACACTCCACATTTAGCTCCTTGTGGGTTTCTTTGAGAACTGCGTTACCCTGTTTGAGGCCATGTAATACTGAGACTTCCACGAGCGAGAACTCGATTGTGGAGACTTGTGCAACTGGCAGGTAGTAAGCGGGTTGGAAGCCTAGAGTCGAAGTGCAAACCAGTTGCTCCAAGATTTCTAGCTGGTCATTTGTTTTCGAAAGCAGTACTTACGCCTCCTAAGAGCGATGAGAGCTCGGTCTTTGTGACGCGCAGGTAGCTGCTGCTTGGCAATTTCATGTTCACCATCCAGAGTGATGTGAATCTGAGAAATCGGGAAGAAGTTCCCCGATGGGCGTAAGTTTGTCGCGTCGAAGCTTCACGCTTGGATTAAATGAACGGGCGGCGTGAAATGAAAGTGAGTGGAGAGCTTACTCAAGAAGTGCACGATCTTGTGCTGTAATCTTGGGTGTTGACTGACTTCCGCCCATGTTTCTCAAAGCGAAAAGACTCAAGTGACCACAGAATAGTAGTAGATACCCCGGACCCCAGATTTACCCTTTATTTCCTAGTAATTAGTCCAGACAAATGACCACCTATTGAAAATAAAAGCGCTTTCCAACAAAAAAAAAAAAGAAAAGGTATAGTAGATTTGAAGGTAAACACACACAACACACAGTAGCACCAGTAACAAAACATGAGTCCGGGTTATATGTCGTCGAATATAGTGGGGAGTCCCCTTCGAACCATTGTCTCCCCCGGATGGCCAGCGCGTGTTGTTATCGGAAGAGTTCCGGGCTGGTGGTGTGCCATTTCTGGAGTGTCATTGTCGTATGCTGGATCAGCCAACTTGAGCTCAATAGGTGAAGGATTTCTGTCGACAACGTGGGTATTGCCAATGATTGCGGATCCAGGGAGATCGCTTCGGCTCTGCGCGAATTCGGAATGAATTGAGACTGTCCGATTGTCTGAACTGTCGCTGTTGTGGGGCAGTAGAAAGGGGCGCGTATACGCGTACAAAAGGACGTTGAGAAAGCCGGATGCCAGATAGAGTCCATCTGCGAATATAGTGACACCGGTACGTGGTTTATGCCCGGCAAACTGGCTGTAGCGTGCGGCAGCCAAAGGGAGGATCTGAAAGGCCGAAGTGAGTAACTCGAAAAGATAAACCGGAAATCTTACCGTGATGATGTAAATAATTGGATAACTGAGAGGGAGGGTATCAGCAATTGCAATAGCCAGAGTTCTACGTGTGATCCTCACGCTAGCATTTTGTAGGCCAGGGTGTGAGATCGGGGAATGACCGGAGATTCTTGTCCATATGTCCACCGAACCCGCCAACCCTCCACCGTAACAAAGCCCTTCAGTACGAGAAAGACGGCTAGATAGGCCAGCAAGCTCGAGAAGGCTGAGATCCACATCCACATGAAATCGGCAACTGTCCTCTGGACTCGAAACTCATCCGCTATAAAGCACCCTTAAAAACCGTCATTCCCCGCCTCTGCGGATTTGGAGAAGGAACTCACAAAGTCCAGTTGGCTGGTAAAAGCGTGAAGCTCCATTAATACCAACATTGATGGATACATCAAGGATGATTGTGATCCATATGCCAGCCACTATAAGTGAAGCGCGAAATACATTGGCATCGGGTTTCAACCGAAATATGAGGGTGCTGAACGTGTATATGGCAACGTTCTATATGCTCGCATGTTGACATTCCAAAAGAATGGACTCGGGTCAAGTGTGCTTACCCCGGCCCTGATGTAACGCTGAATGTCAGTTCAGAAGAATTGTCTACTGCGCAGTCACTCACGAGAGAGCGGTTCCCACATCACCGACTTGTTTGATGAGGCCTATTTTTGTAGGTGTTTGTGCGCCGAGATGCCACCGTTGGATTACTTACCTTGTACTGCACAGAATGATCCCCCGTACACTGCCTGGGTTTGGGACGTCAGTGTATACGTGCGTGTGTGTGGGGTATAGTCACTCACACCATCAAACGCCCACTTCGTGTTCATCAGCCCGCCTGTGACCCATTAGAGACATTTTCTCCTAAAACAGAGCATTGCTTACCAAGAGCCTGAATTAGGTCACAGAATAACTGGTTGAGAAGAAAAAGGTGGACCGGGGATTCTATTCTCCATCTACGCGTCGAGCCCGAGCGGATGCTGATTGTGCTGTACTGTTGGCCAGGAGTCAAGTCAAGATTTGTTGTGAAACCAGACGCGTGGGGAAGGTACCGTGATATAAGCCAAAAGGGTGGTGACTGCACAAGCTGAAACGACAGAGATCTCAGAGAGAACGAGAAGCCCAACGCGGTTGCCAAACGGCAACTCAGGCTGTACCGTACAGTTGGGAGCCGACATAGGAGTGGGAGAAGTAGGATAGACAGGCCAGCAGCACGTCAAAGTGCTTATATGATATTTACCTGGGTACTCTAGTGCCCAGTTTGTCTTTTTCAAAGTCGATGGATACTCCATGGAGAATTTTGGTACACTGCCTTGAGCTTTGGGCGTTGTACGTCCTCAGGGACGCGGAACAGCATTAGTGTGTCTGATAAGCATTCATGACAAGACCTGGGAAAAAACCTACTGTCATGATTGCACTATGGAATCACATTGCACCCGCCCCCACTACTCTGCAACCGCAGGGTCTCATGGCTGCCATGTAGTTCCAATCAATGGATTGTCATATTCGGGCCACATAGCCCCAACGTGGGAGCAAGCATAAGAATCAGTGGATAACCAGATAGTCTCAGTGTGCGGCCAGGCCCAGGTTGGACAACATCAGGAGCCCGTACTGAGATGATAGATTGATAGATACATCAACGTTGGGAGCCCACATCGCGGTAGTGTTGTCGTAAGTTCAAGTTGACACCGGTGTGACTTAAATTTGACTTGGAAATTATGGACTTGTAGTAACTTGCACCGCCAGTTACACACCAGTGCGACTTGGAAGTCATCGCTTAAACCCGTATGGGGACATATCTATCCTTAATAGTAATTAAATACCTGCCTGATAACTATCAATGCACGTGATGATGTTTGTCGTGTTTGCCGTGAGAAGTTTTACCATGAGAAGTAAAAATTTGCATTGTTTGCATTGTTTGCATTGGCTGCAGAAACAGCAGCCCAGAAGCCCCGAACTTGCAAGTTACACCGGTGTCAGCTTGACGGCGCAAGTTGAAACCAAGCTACCAACTTGTATTGGCCTGCATTGGCTTGCGGCAACACAATATCGCGGTTATCCGCTCAACGTGATTATATAATTGTTAAAAAACTCACATTCCGTTTTTTAAACAAGCAAAATCTACATTCATGTTCACCAAGATGTTTGCCAGAAGCGAAGGGTCACGGTCGCTTTCATCTACATTTCGCATAGACCTTGAAATTATTCCATAAGGTGAACGACATAGTAATACACATACGGCGAGATGTAAACATTGTGAATACATGAATGGAGCTACATTTGGCCAAGAGTCAATCTGCTTGGGTGGTATACATACTGGACATATTGTTATTGTGAAATAGCGCGCTAAATTCTTCGATTGTTTCACTCTCAGGCTTTCTGCTTCCTAAATGCACGACTGAATGACCAGCCAAGTGTACGCGGGCTGCGATTGCCAGAAGATGGCGTCGGGGGGTTGGTGATCTCTGAGTGGTTCTGTGTCGGAGGCGGCAGTCGATCCAGACAATGAGCATGTCTGAATTTATCTTTTGCATGTTCCAGTGGAATGAGGCCAGTTGGAAATAGAGTGGCAACGGGGACTACCTGTGGTACGCAGGGTATTCGGTAAGCGGACATGACAAGCAGTGGATGTCTGTAAATACCTTGTTCACACTTGAATCGGGGATTTCGGGAAGCGGTCCGAGGGGAGGAGGCCGAGCGACAGGAATAAGCCTAGCTTGACCTACTCTGTCTGCTGAATTCGGGCCAGCTCGCCTATAGGCTTCGCGTAGGTTGACTTGCGTAGCGGCTCTGTGGATGGACCGCGCAGGTGGGCGCACATAAGGGGCATCCGTTCGTGGCGCCCGTTGAGGGCCGCCGGCGCCTAGCTCTTGACGCTTCTTCGAACGGTCGATCCGGAGTGGTCGGGTGCCAGTGATCGGAGGGTCTTGTCTGACCGCTTCCACGAGCAGAAGAGGTCGAGGAAATGCAGGTACAGGTGGAGTCTGCACGGGAAGAGGTTGCTCTCGGGCTAGATGATCCGACCGTGGTTGCTTTGGTATGACTGGCGGGTCTCGTTGAAAGGGTGCTGGAGACCGCTCCCGGGAGGGGGCGGCCTCGGAAGTGCTTGGTTGCTCTGAGCTCTCATGGTCCTGGCCAGCGATGTCAAATTGATAGTTCGAAAGGTTTTCTGAGCGACTGTCGTCGTAGTGAGATGACTTTGCTCCATAATTGACACCGTCGGGATGGGCCACAGACGCCGGCTCTGAAGGTTCGTCATGCGCCTCTCGGAGTCCCTCGAGTCCGCGGAACAGAGGAGCCATGTACATTTCCACCTCTCCGGGGTCCGCTGGAACACGTAAATCTTCGCTGCTCAAGTCAAAGGCCCAGACAGAGCTGCAAGCGCTTACTGAGCGCGGTATCGACGAACAGCTGGAACGGCGGTGGAGGCGGCGACGCGCATTGACGGCGGGTGGGACAAGAAGGGAACCTGGGACAGCCAGAGACATAGTAGAATGCGCCGAGAAGCGGATGCAAATAGAGTATCTGGATCGTTTTCGAATACAGAACGAGGTGAGCTGCAACAAAAGATATATATAAGAGCTCCAAAACCACAATTGACTAGCATGTCGCATCGTGATAACCCCAGTATTTGTGGACGGCTTGTTGGTGTGGTACACCAAATAGACTGCGAGCGGTCGTGGAAGAGAAGGGCACGAGAGAAAAGCGCAGTTTCAATTGATTCCTGTCCTTCAACAAAGCTGATGGGTATCATATTTGAAAAGCGTTTAAGCGATTGACCACAAACCACAAGCACTAGGCCCCTCGCCGACGGAACGCTATTTTGCCAAGCGAGAGTCTACTTTTTCCTTCGGCCATCCTCGCGGTCTCTTCCAACGCCCCCCAACATTGACTATCGAATTTTTCGACTTCTATCTGGGAGGGACGCGGCTGGCGAGCAGGTTTATATTCTTGCTGCTGCGGGTTCCATGGTAGTTTGGAGCCGAAACGGACGCTTTCTTGATATTGATGAAAGCCAAAATTTAGAAAAGCGAGATTACGTGTGAGTTTATGTGCCAGACCCCGGGATTGGGCAGATGTGGAAAGGAACGAAAGCGTCCTGTCCACTAAACGAGTCTGACGATCAACTCAATGCGCGAACTTCTTGGGTACACACCGCTTGACTCCCATAGGCACAACCACTTTTCGAGTTGAGCCTTCTCCGCAGTTGCCAGTGTTGGATTTTGAAGTCTGAGAATGACCGTTCCAGCTTCGCGGAAAGTGGGTTTCCAGAGGGTTCTGACATAGCGAGTCGCTGCCTTGTGGTGTAGAACAGCCACAGAAGATGTACGCAACAATAGACGGTAGAGGCTTGTAAAAGAAGGAGGCAGCCTGTGACGAGGGGTCGCAAGACCCATTGAATGTGATGAGTTCAGTACTACAGTAACCATAAGCGCCGTATAAGCCTATTCGGATATCGGGCCGATGAACCGTCAACACCCTATATCCTCCAGACAGTCTCCAGAGTCGGACTCGGGAACCGCCCTTGGTAAACCCAATGGACACCTTCTATTCAGGGAACGAACAAGAAGCCATAATTTTACCAGAGACCTACAGCCAGGCAAAAGTGTGCAAAAAAAAGAAACTAGTAACGCTCGGTACGGTCGCTAGCTTCGGCCAGTTCAAAAAGGGCTCAACGTTCGTCCGTTTGAACTTTCCACATCGTGCGCTAGTACCTATCGTCAGCTGCGCGTGATGCATAACTGTGAACTTCAGACGCACCGAAGGGAGTGTGGTTTGTTTCCCCTGGCAACAGCGAATAATCCTCACACGACGCGCAGTCAGGATGACCGCATCTTCACTATCTCCGGGGCCGCTTTGTGGACTATCGCTCATGACAGAGATTCTATCATCGTCCCTATCGCTATTTGTGCACTGTATGCGAGATGTCCGCACGCTGTGTCAGCTCAGATGGTCATACCACACCGTGTTTACTCACCTCTTTTGGCATGTCTCGATCGTCGCGTGGCGTTGATCTCGGGCTGCTGGCTATCCCTACATCTCTTCGCCTTATATCACAGCCGGATGCCACTCTATTAGCGGCATTCGAACTACTCTGTATGGCCTTTTCTTCATAGATCACATCCGGCCCTCACGACACAAAGCAACCGCAGCGTGCTTTTCCTCGACCGTGTCTGTGGCTAGCTATGGCATGGTTGGAGCTCCGTTCAGCAACCACAACACGAATCCAGGCTTCATATAAGCCCCACCTTCTATGCTATGTCCCCACACACCCCTGCTCTTAAGTATACAGTAACTCCGGAATGAATGCCATGGACGCCCAACGCTATGATCCTTCCAAACGCCTCTCCGTCAGTTCATAGCGTTCTCGTTTTACGTCCATGTACTCATCATTTTTATAGCCCGCTTACGAAGAGAGTGACACCTCTGACACGGGCAGCGCCCAAAGTGATATCCCGTCAGCCGTTCAAGAGGCTTCTTCGATAGAAAGACCCCAGTCCCCTCTTCTCACCGCGGCGCGTTCAGCTCTTAAGTTTATCCCTCTTTTCAACACCTCACCATGCACTGCTTCAAACGTCCCACTGCCACTCTCCCCCGTCTTTTCCCCGAGAACCCAGCCGTACAATCGGCCTATGGAAGATAGATTTACTCTTCCTGACGCGCTCGATAAGGATTCGTTGGTTTCGTCCGAGTACGACTCAAAATCGCTTCAAACCTCAGAAAATGCCCTGCCATCCCCCGTTGCTCCAATACCCAGAGTCCCCAATACGTTCATGCTATCAATGCAGTCACTTCTCCAACAAAATGATGGCCCTGCGAAAGTTTTTTCACGGCCCAGCAGCCCGTCGCCGATCTCGCCGGCTCTCAGCCCTCTGTCGGGACCTGGAGACCGTCACTTTTGGCAAATGGCTTCCCCTAACACTGAAGAACAGCAAGCACGTTCTCAGGCGTCAGGGCCACTCTATGACCACTTCGATGGCTGTTCAACTTCTGACCATTTATATCCGATGTCCTGCCCCACAAGCCCTCTTCTTCGGTCATCGAACGCCTTTCCGCCTCCCACGAGTCCGCCTACGTGTCATGCGATGTTCTCAAACGTCAGTCGTCAACTTCGTGCTCTAAACCCCACGTCACCTGTTCCTTCGCGCTCCACGAGCCCCATCTCGCGCCCAACATCTCCCATCTTGCAGGCGTTCTCGGTCGACAATTGGATTCCGGAGAGGGACCCCACTGAAGGCATCGATGTCATCGAAATCTTTGTCACGAAAGAGATCAGCATCTGTGTCGAGGAAATCATCTAAAAGCTCGTTGTTTCATTACTTCTCATTTAATTTTGTTTATTGTTTACGTTGGTCCCAATCGGAGAATGTCCCACCCACAAGCTGTTGATTGGAGTGTGTGAAAAGTGAGCCCGGCGTGGGCCGGTTAAGATGAATGAGCGCGCGGCGTGGTCTGTAAGTAGTCAAGCCGGGGCCAGCTCAACGTGGGTAACCGCTTCGTGGGCACCTGCCCTCGTACACATGCACGCCTAAACATCCGACAATAATCGCCGCCATCGTTGTCATCGTCTGCCCTGACTGTCTCCTTTCCCGGTGGCGGCTGTTCGGCTGCATGACCCAACCTTGTGAGCACCACCTGCACCTCCTTTCCTTTTGGGGCTCACTGGGTGACACTCTTTCTCTTTCTCCGTCATCCTGCAGCCCCCCATCTCATCTGATGCCGGACGATTCTATTTCTTTCGACGATGCAGACTGGGAGGTGATTGCGGATGATTGGTGGCACACACCGCTCAGCCTAGCCCCATGCCCTTTATCCTGGATCGACCGAGAACCCCACCGGTCCAGGCTGCCACGTCGACATGAAATAGCGGCGCGGAACTCCCACTACTGGCACGAATTTTTGCTCCGCCTTGTCAAAAACGTCCGGGGAGCAAAGGTGTGTTGCGGGAGCTGTCAGGGCGACGGAGGGCTACTTTGTTGCAATGTGACGGAAGAATTCGGAGTTCGAGGAGACCAAGAATTGAACATGGGACTGGTCGGTGCAAAGATGGTCATGGACATGGTGGACGAACTCGAACGCGCTGTTGGGATTACCACGCCGGGTCACCACGCGGCAGAAGCGGGTGATATTGCGCTTCTAGCACGACGCGTCTCACTCCTGCTCTCCGACTCGCCCCCCATCGAAAACCCAGAAGATCTTTGGAACGAATACACCGCCTCTGTCTTGGATGGTCACAGAATCGCACCTCGCGATGCAATGATCTTCCGCCCAGATATAAGCGCGGATCCGCCGCCAGCAGAAAGTATCACCTCCATACTCGACCTCGAACTCGATCCGCCGCGAAAGAAGTCCTCTCGCTTTTCGCGGGAGGTCATCGACCTCACCGACTCGGAGCAATCGGTGGCATCAGAAGCGCTCCCTGCCACCCCCAAGCCCCCGCCCATATTCACAGGTAACGCCGAAGATGACGGCAGGGCCACTGGTACGTTACTGGCGCCATATCTGAATTGCAACAAGTCCGACTCGCTGACAGGCACCGCACCCAAATTCCACATTCCTCGCATTCCGTCGTCGCCTTCAATATCGTACTCGTCCGGATCGCCTCCCACCTCTGACGAACTGCTCACGGAGTCTTCCCATACGCGATGCAGCTCTCTGCCACCCGGTGGAGACATCCACAAGGAAGATTACGACCTCGAGTTTGTGTCCGAGTCGACCCCGTCGGAGGATGCAGAGATCCCGCATTTCCTCGTCACGTCTTCTGACCGTCTGGTGAGGCAGCACTCACGCACCCGGGAGATCGTTGACAGATTGCGTTCCGCCGCCGTTCCGCGAGGGCGCACGAGGGCCTCCAGTGCACACGGAAACGGCAATCCGAGCCCACCCGCGACGAAGAACCGGCAAGGCGGTCTGAACAACGCAACCGTCAAGCAGCTCTTCCAGAAGGGCAGCGATGGCTGGATCCGTCTAGCCGATGACGCCGAGTACCCCACAGCGAAGGCGAAGGATCACCCGGGCTACGTCGACGGTCCACGCAACCCCACAGACGAGTCGGAGCTATCCGACAGCGAAGAGGTGACCTTCGCCGCGCTCGTGCCGAGGCCGCCGCGCGACTCGAAGAGAAAGCCGGCGGCGCAAAGCAAGCACGCTCGGCGCGCATCCGGTCGGGCCGAGGCGTCCCCCCCAACAACGGCGATCGCGCATACGGCGGCCTCCGTGGTACCCCTACGCCGTGGCCACGGCCATCGCCCCGCCCAGAGCGTGCAGCTCGCTGTGCCGGCGACCGTTGGCACGTTCACGTTCCCGCCGCCTGCGTTTTATCCGTTCCCCGGGCACCCCCTACCGCCATATGCACCTGCGCCTGTGATGTCGTTTGGACAGCCACCGTATCGCGGGTACCCTCCCCGCGCGGGGTATCCCCAAGCGTCACTTCCGTTCGCGGGTGTGCTCCCTCACCAGCAGCAGCAACATCATCATCAATATCAACATCAACACCAGCATCTTTATTTGCATCAACCACACCGCGCCGCATTCGCGAATGTGCCCGTCATCACAGGTTCGACGGGCATCCGCCATGCGCAATGGTGAAAAATTCCTCACTTTCTCGAAGCATCTTGTTATTTCGTCTCCACATCATGTCTAAATCGCTCATCGTTCACAACCCTGCATGGACCTCACGTTTTCTTACTTATTACTTTGTACCCGTATGATGTTGATGTCTTGGTTCCTGTCGTATGCCGTCGCCAATTTTCTGGTCCCCACAACTTCTCATGTTTTACTTTTCGGCAATTCTTGAGCTTGGTCGTCCCCCATATGCAAAAACTTGGTTTAGCTTCGTGTCTCTTTGCTTTTGTGGCAGCCTGCGATTGGCCCGTAAATACTTATAACCGTATCAAGTTAGCTTTGCAGTGACTCCGATATATCCGAATGGTCATGATCCCGAGGTCGCAGCCATCAAAGTAGAGTCTCGCACTATACAATTCGAGGGGTCTGCAACAACAACGGCTAAATTGAAGGATGACCCACGACGTGCTGATCTGCGAGCCGCGGGTGCAATATCGATACAATGTGAGTACAGAGGTAGTACAACATAGAAATATATATGGCTCGAGCGCCGTAAGATAAAACAACGAGAAGAGGCCAGTGATCCGGGATCAAACGGCAACAGCACGGGGATAGTGCTCGGGGGCCCAGACTGGGATCGGCGGGCGCTTCGGTAGCCGCCCAGAGGGCCGGAACTGTGGGGAGGGTAGCGCGGGTGTAGGGGGCGGCGGACTGGTGCCAACAGGGGAGCTTGTCTTCACGTAAAGTACGGGCCGTAACTGACGTGGAGTAGAAGGCGTACGGGACAGCGCTGGCGCGGTTGGAGGCGAGACCAGAGACATCCCGGGTGCGTCCTTAAGCTTGCTACGAGTGGCGATGGGTGGGGCATCGACCAGTCGCACGCTATTGCAAAGTTTCCTGAAGTCCGTGTCGGGAGTAGAGGGAGTGGAAGGAAGCAGATGGCGGATGCGAGAACCGGAGAAGGGCTAGGGTCGGGGGGTTAGCGTTTGATGGGACGTGGATGGTGTAAAGAGGCTTACTGTTGTAGGGCTGTTCGTGTCGCTCAGTGTGGGTGATACTGCGATGCCAGACACACGTCGGCGATGCAGTATTTGGGGTTTGGTGCGTAGGCGTCCCGGACGCGCATTGCTGATTCCGGACAGGGCGTCGCACGGGATAAAGACCCCTGATTCAGAGCCGTCACCGTTTGCGGATAGGACATAGCCGTCTTCTTCGTTGATGTCAAGATCTTCTTCCTTGGACGTAAGAACCCAATGCTTCGGGGTGGGAGTGATGCTGAGCTTCAACTCCGGGCGGACGTAAGGTCGGCGGGTGATATCCGATTGTTGGTCCTGGAAGTTGGGGTCAGGACCAGAGCGCAGCGAGTTGTAGGGGGACATGATTTGTTGTGAGGGTGGTGTGCCAATTTCCCAATCGCAACCATCTTTTTAAAGAGATTAAGAACGGATTGGCCATGAGGTTGACCCGAAGAAGACCACAACAAGACGTGGTAAAGGCGTGTTGTGGTGTTGTTTCCCCAACAAGGACAAATAACGCGTTGGTCGCCGCGTGCGAAGGGCGTGTATCGATTGCTATGGCCACAGCGTCAGTCCCAATACCACAGCACGACGAACCCGCAAAGCTCACCAGCTATGTCTTCACTCCCCCAAGCCATCGTCTTCTCTTTCGGGGTTCTCTCTCAGTCTCAGATTCACGACTGCTTCTCGAGGGTTTCTCTTTCACCGTACCCATCGACAACACGCGTAGCCCCAGCGTACGTTTGCTCCAGAATCCTCTAGCACTGTCACTGGAGAGCATGCGCGGACGCTCGCTGGTGCTGTCCGGTACCACTAGGGTAGATGCTGTCCAACTGGACAAGATGGGTGAAGTTGACGTGTGGGTTACTCGTATTGGAAGGAGAGAGCGTCATCTCTGACATATGACAGAGATATCCACCCTTCTGCATTCATCAGCCGCCTCTACTTCGAGAACCAGCTCTGCTCGGCCCCAATAACGTCCCCTCTTGGCCACACTGACATTGGCATCCGCGTAGCGCTCGGTGACACTGGTGCGCACCCGTTGTTCTCCTAGGCTTTCATGGAGGCAAACAACCTCCACACAGATAGTCAGGGCGCGTCCGACGTTCTTATATATGGCCAACTTTTGGAAGCGGACGTTTTTGCACCGTCTTCTTCGACTTCTCCCCATAAACTCCCCATACTACAGCTCCGTGCCGCCCGCATCCTCACCGTCCCTCCTACGCAACAACCAAGACCGCCCCGTCCCGATGACCCCTCTCCTCGCTTTCCCCCTACACAGATGTATGCCAGGAAGCGTCACGCCGAGGACTCTCCCTCTGCGCGCCTGAAACGACGAAAAGAAGACGTGATGCAGCAGAACGCGCGTCATGGTCTAACTCGTATTCCTTCAGCGGGCGTAATTGGGAATATCAACAGACCTAAGCTGCTATCGCGTGCGAAGACCGTACAAGATGATGTATTCAAGGTTCCGTCACTCCCAGATCCGAAGGGAAAGGGAAAGGCACTCGATATAGCGAAGGAGCTCGAAAAGGCGAACAAGGCGGTTAGTTGTTCCCACCTTGTTTTCGTTTCTTATTAATTGAGCACAAATACTTTCAGGTGGTTAAGCGCGCTGCGAGTGATTGCCTCGCGAGGCACGGGATTCACAAGGCCGACGCGGAATTCAAGGAAATATGGGGTTTCATATATCGCGGAACCGAGTTTGCTCTAGTGCGTCTAATTCGGCATCAGCAAAGACGATGGCTAAAGAGCGACATTGTAGAGAGCACAGATGCAGTCACGTGCCATAGAATGTCGTACAGCGGAAAAGTTTGCCAAAATGCACGCAGAGATGTATGTAAAGGGAACGATGGCTGGAGGGTCGAGTGGGTCACAGGAAGGGCGTAGCAGAAGTAGCAGTAGCGCTAACTTAAATGAGAAAGGTTAGCCTGACGGCGGAAACCTTGATGGGAGCCACATTGATCGACCTCACTCAACCCCTCGACCGGAACGTCCCTGTCTATCCGGGCGATCCACCCTTCTCAAGCCAACAGTCCTGCACCGTCGACAAAGATGGCTACTCCGTCCATGCTCTCTCATGCTCATCGCACGTTGGTACGCATATCGATGCTCCCTCGCACTTTATCGCGGGCGGCGCGACCATCGATCAACTCCTGCCAAGCGCGTTCATACTTCCCGCGCTTGTCCTAGACGTCTCCCACAAAAAAGACCGCGAGTGCATCTCCTGGGACTCCGTCGAGCCACTGGCCGACCAAATTCGTCCCGGCACAGCGGTGCTCTTCTACACGGGCTGGAGCCATTACTGGGACGATGCTACCCGCTACTTCGACCACCCGTGGCTCGCGGCCGATGTTGCGGAACGCCTCATCGCTCTTGGCGTGCGTCTCATCGGAACGGACACGATGAGCCCCGACCAATCCCCGATGGTCGGTCCCAGCGCCGGCGACGGCGACGGCGCGCCTGACTTTGGCGTCCATAGGACGATTTTGGGCGCGGGTGGGCTTATCGTCGAGAACCTGACCAACTTGGACAGGCTCCTGGCCGAGCAGAAAAACACTGCAGAACCTGGAACGGAGGTAATTGTCAGCGTGCTCCCCCTGAGAATCACCGGGTGCGATGGGTCCCCAGTTCGGGCGGTTGCGTGGCTGCAGTCCCGAGGGGTCTTTTCCTGACCTGTGGGCCCTTTCTACTTCTGTGTGGTCCTTTCACTAAATGTTTTCAGAACTTTTACGCGATCCTAGAACTCAGAGACAAGAGGATACTGGTTTCCCTAGCTCTGCGTTTCCAGATCTACGTCAACGTACAATATGTGTAAGACAAGATTTCGGGGTACTTTACTCTTTCCCCACGTCGATGGTTTCGCATTCTGTTGGAATTGGTCTGTGCCCTGAACCTTCCGACCGATTGATAATTTCCATTGTTGGCCCCCACTGCTTTCCGAATCCTATCGCAGCCCCCCAGTACCTATTTATACACGCTAACATTGGTTAAACGATTCGTCAAGGAAGCCCATGTGGCTTGCATCAAGATCACTGGCCGTAGCCCCTCTAGGTTCAATGCGATTGCCGGGGCGAAGGCCATTCCCACAAGCCATCTCCAAAATAACTCTGGTGAGCACGTTCTTGGGCCTACGTACCTGATACCACAATTTGGGATGAGCAAAGATGTATCGAGATTGAGATGTATCTGACATGGAGTTGATGTCCCACGATGTCCACGTCCATGTGTGACATCGCCTCTAACTCAGAGGCCTAATATCTTCTCTCTGATATTTCCTCATAAATCTACGTAACCTTGTGTTGTTCAAGCTGATACTGATGTCCCTTACAGAAAATATTGCAGATCCTTTTCGCGCGTTCGAACGATGGCGACATTGCAGGCTTGCCGACGGACCGTTATCTCCTGACATGGTTTTGGCCGCGGCATGTACCGTACCGGTAATCATCCCGATGAACCCCAGCGAAAACTTTCCCATTTTCCTCCGTCTATCCCTCCTTTTTGTGCGGGTTGTTCTGGATCGGGCCCAGGTCACACGTAAAAGAAAGGACATTGCTTCTATTTTCGGATGGCGCTATCCGCCGTGTTCAAAAGCACCGTATCCAAAGTGGTTTGTCTATTCCAACGGACATGTTGGCCCCCGCTCGCAAAAGAGTCATCGACCTGAGCCACCTACTCGCAGAGAGTGGTCTCAGCTACTGCGCCGGTCACCCGAAGTTCAATTCCTCGCAGGTGCTTTCTCTCCGCAAAGATGGAACGAATGTTTCGCGACTCATCCTTGGATCTCATACCGGCACGCACCTTGACGCGCCCATACACTTCCTTGAAGGCGCCCCGACAATCTCCGATGTGGACTTATCGTCGCTGGTCGGACCAGCCGTCGTGATCGACGTACGCGGCAAGGATCCGAATGGAGCAATCACATGGGATGATATTGGATCCCAGTCAGAAGAGCTCGGTTCAGAAACCATCTTACTGTTCTGCACGGGTTGGTCGCGGCACTGGGGTAGAGAAGACTACACGAAGTGCCCGCACCTCACCGAAGACGCCGCGCGGAAAATTATTGAGCGAGGGGTGCGCACCGTTGGGATCGACGTATTTGACATAGATGGAGACGTCCCGGACGGCCTCGGCGTAGAGACACACCCAATCCACCGCTTGCTACTCGGGAGCGGGGTGCTTATTGCAGAGAACCTGACCAATGTCGAAGTACTACTCGATGGCGGCGCTTACACCGTCAGTCTCCTCCCGCTGAACTTGGCGGGTTGCGACGGTTCGCCAATTCGGGCTATCGCATGGAGCGGGTAGTTGGGGGTGAGTGTCTCTGAATAACCATTACTTCAGTTGAATTTACGGGAACAATCTGATAAGAAACGAGTTGAGGACGAATTGTGAGGACTGTAGTGGGAGGGTGTGTAACCTTTACCAAAAATGATAGTAGACACTAGACGCTGGCGCTAAAGCGCTGACGGCCCGGGTTTGCCGCGAATTTGACACGTTTCTTGGTCCTGCCTCGTCGCCTCGCTTTTGTCGTTCCCAACTTTTGGCAAGGGCGGCAATGAAGGTGCTTGTCCCAGCACTCTCAGCTTCCTTTCTCTTACTCGCTTTCATCCATCCTGCTACATCTTTCAAGGCAGGCGATTTTAAGACCTGCTCTCAATCCGGTTTTTGCCGACGTGGACGTGCTCTCGCCTCCCGTGCTCGAGAGAATGTTGACAGTTGGCACTCACCCTACTCCGTGGACCCGCAGTCTCTATCTCTCGTTTCTGAACGGGCTTCCCTGACGGCTCGCGTGAAATCTGAGCTATACCCGGACATCAAATTTAGCCTCGAAGTCCACGTACACGAAGATGGCGTCATCCGCGTGCGCATGGACGAGGTCGATGGCCTCAGGAAGCGTTATGACGAAGCTGCCAAATGGGCCTTGGTCGCAGAGCCGTCCATCAGCACCGACATCCAATGGAAGGTCGATGCGTCGGCGGCGCGTGCCACTTTCGGACAGCAACGAGAACACGAAGTCGTCGTGGACTTCAACCCCTTGCGCGTCGTCCTCAACAAGAACGGGAGAGAACAGGTGGTGGTGAACGGGCGTGGACTGCTGCACATGGAACATTTCAGGAACAAGGCCGTTGAGGAACCCAAGGCGGAGACTGAGGAGGAGGGCTCCGAAACGCAAGAAGTGCTCAAGGTTAACCCGAATGCCTGGTTTGAAGGCGACTCTGACGACGCTTTTTGGGAAGAGTCTTTTGGCTCATGGACAGACACTAAGCCCAAAGGTGAGCTCGAGCACTTTCTTCCTTATTCGCATCCAACATGAGCCATCAGGTCCTGAATCCTTGTCCCTCGACATCGACTTCCCTCACCACGGCCGTGTTTACGGTATCCCTCAGCATGCCACATCTCTCGACCTCCCTACCACTACTGGCGAAGAACCCTTTTTTGAGGATCCCTATCGCCTTTATAATGCCGACGTTTTCGAGTACATTGCGTCTGCCACGACGTCCCTTTATGGTTCGATTCCGTTGATGCACGCGCACTCAGCAGACTCTACCGTTGCCATCTTTAATGCTATTGGTTCTGAAGCATGGATCGATATCGCGCATCCAAGTGCCCAATCGACCAGCACGCACTGGATTTCCGAATCGGGAATACTCGATCTCTTCATCCTTCCTGGACCCACTCCCACAGATGTGTTCCGCCAATATGGTGGCCTCACTGGTACAGCACCGCTACCGGCACACTGGGCATTAGGGTACCACCAGTGCCGCTGGAATTATGTCAGTTCGGATGACGTGCGCGGTGTACAGAAGCACTTCGATGAGGAGGATATGCCCGTTGATGTCTTTTGGCTGGATATCGAGTACTCGACAGATCACCAGTACATGATCTGGGACAAGAAGAATTTCCCGGACCCGGTAGAGATGACCAACGAAGTCGCTGCGTTGGGCCGCAAGGTCAGTTGTCGCGGCATCCGATTAAGCCGAGTTTTCTTAATAATGACTTTCTTCAGATGGTCGTGATCGTGGACCCGCACTTGAAGCGTGTAGATGATTACCCCGTCTACAAGCAGGCTCGGGAACTTGGAATCCTCGTGAAACAGAAGAACGGACAGGACGACTATGAGGGATGGTGCTGGCCAGGTAGCAGCGCTTGGGTCGACTTCTTCAACCCCGCCAGTTGGGAGTTCTGGAAATCTCTCTTCAAGACCACCAAGGGGTCCAGTTGGTCATGGATAGAGAGCACGGAAGATATCCACATCTGGAATGACATGAACGAGGTGTGCATTGCGATTACTGGATGTTGCTCAAGCGCTGACCACCTCGCCCTCCATCCAGCCTTCTGTCTTTAACGGTCCTGAAATTACCATGCCTAAGGACTTGGTCCACTACGGTGGCTGGGAGCACCGCGACATCCATAATATCAACGGAATGTTCCTTCCAAAGGTTACCTCTGAAGGCCTGATCGCTCGGGGCGCGACGCCCAAGCGACCTTTCGTACTCACACGTTCGTTCTTCGCTGGTTCGCAGCGCTACAGCGCGATGTGGACTGGTGACAATCTTGGCACCTGGGAGCACATGGCCGTCGGGATCAAGATGGTTCTATCGAACAACATCGCGGGCATGACCTTTGCGGGGTGTCAGTGTTCTTTTGTTTGTGTTTTGTCATTCGTGCTGACACGGGTCACGTAGCCGACGTCGGTGGTTTCTTCGGTAATCCGGAACCGGAGATGCTCGTGCGCTGGTACTGGGTCGGCGCATTCTCACCGTTCTTCCGCGCGCACGCGCATCTGGACAGCAAGCGCCGCGAACCTTATCTCCTCGACGAACCCCACAAAGGCACCGTGCGCAACATTCTGCGGCTGCGCTACTCCCTCCTGCCTGTCTGGTACACCGCGTTCCACGAGACCAGTGTCACGGGACTTCCCGTCTTGCGGTGCGTGTGCCTGTCGCCCAGAAGCTCTTCCGTTCACGGCTGACGGGCCTATAGCCCCCACTTTGTGATGTTCCCCCAAGACGAAGCCGGCTTTTCCTTAGATGATCAGTTCTACGTCGGCAGCTCTGGCCTGCTCGTGAAGCCAGTGACGCGTCCAGGGGTAACGGAAGAGATCGTCTACATCCCTGAGGACAAGGCACGTACTTTTCAAACTCGATTTGGTTGGGTTCTCATCTCTATAAAAAGGTCTACTATGACTACTTCACGTATCAGACGTACCGCGGCTCTCCGAAGGGCAAGCACGTGACCGTTCCGGCGGAGCTGCATCAACTCCCTCTGCTCATGCGCGGTGGCTCCATCGTCCCAACGCGGGATCGCCCACGCCGCGCCTCCTCGCTCATGCACCGCGACCCCTTCACCCTGCGCGTCGCGCTCGACGAATCGCTGACTGCACACGGCGAGGTCTACCTCGACGATGGCGTGACGTACGCGCACAAAGAGGGCCACCTCGCGTGGCGCGGTCTATCCGTGGACAATAGCGGCGCGCAGTTGCGCCTTTCGAATGTGGACCTCGCGGCTGCCACACCGCGCTCTGCGGTCGAGGGCGGCGCCATCGCGACGTTCGACCGACAGAATGCATTCCAGAAGGGCATCAAGTCGGTGCGCGTCGAGAGAGTCGTCGTGCTCGGGCTGCCGGACAGGCCTAAGCGCATCGCGGTCGAAGGTGGACACGATCTTGAGTGGGAATACGCACCGGGAGTGGCGGCGGGGGCTAAAAAGGACGGTGTGGCGAGTGTGCTGACGATCAAGGATCCACGCCTTGGCGTTGCTAGTGACTGGGCTATTCAGATTACACTTTAGGGGCTTAGGCCCCCCTTTTGTAGATTTTTTCTTTTCTTTTCGCTGATTTACTGTACTGGGCTTTCGATGGGTCCTCCGAACTTCCTCCGACCTGACGGAGATGTGGCGTGGATAGAGGCGTCACGCCCGTCCGGAATATTGTTCTCCGTCTAAGCGCCCTTTCCACAATAAAGGAAAACCCAGAGACCTTGTATGCCCCTGGGGCGCCTCCCCACCGCGTGTCCAACTTGGTCGACCACAGTTTGATTAGGGCTGCGTCCGCAGGCGTACGCACTGTGGACGGAACGACGAACCACACAGCGAACCCCTTATAAGAACCCGAGATGTCGGGGAATCAGCAGTCAAAGCTAGCCGCCCTAATCGTCCCCTCCCCTCCTGCCCCAACACGCGAAATCGCCACTTGTGACGTTACGCACACGCTACACAACCCTACCCAACCCAACCAAGAGCTCTAGAGATGCACACCGAACAGTCCACCTACACGTCGTACCCGCAATTGGACGGGGAAGAATCTATCATGACGGAGAGTTTATGCCACAACTATCCCCACCCGAGGCCGGTGGCGATAGAAGACTTGTCGTTCGAAGACAGGGAGATCCTCGAGTCGGTAAGTAACCCTGGTGCCACGGGGGTGCTTCTCTTCCTTTTCTCAGGGCTCTCCGTGAGCTGACTTGCCGAATATAGATCATTCACGGACGCCCCCGTATCCCGGAACGCCGTGGCAAGACGCGTCGGTATGCGGCCATCTTTGACGAGAAGGGCATTCCTTTGCCGTCAGCTACGGGGGTGGTCATCGGCGGGGCGCGCTCAAGCATGCTCGTGGACGAGCAGGGGTCAGAGACGGAACCGATCGTGATCCATCATCACACCATCCCGGAGAGGCCTTGCGGGTTTCGTGCCTTTGGGCGCAAGATCTCGTCGGCAGCTCGCAATGCGTTTACCTGTCATCGTGAATAGGAAGAGTGGGGGGCGCTTGGTTCGAGGGATCGTGTAGGGCACGACGGGATACCCAAATGTATTTGTAAATGCACTCTTAATTCATTGGATCTGGGGAGGGGTGAAATTTGGGCAGAGGGTGTTTAACGAGTTGATATTGTATCCGAACCCAAGCTTATCGATTTGAGCACTGGTTTCGACATGATGACACGTACAAAGTCAGTTGTCATACTCGTAGAAGCCTTTGCCGTTCTTGCGTCCAAGCCACTGCGCGTCGACCATTCGTTCGAGAAGGACACTTGGACGGTACTTCGAGTCACCAGTTCCAGCATAGAGTGTTTGTTGAATGGCGAGGCAGGTGTCCAGGCCGATGCTGTGAAGACGATGAGCATCGAGAAGTGCCAAAAAAGGCCGACTTACAAATCAGCTAATAGACAAAGAGACGAGTGAGAAATAGTGACAGAAAATGAAAATAAGATGGCTTGCCGAGTTGCAAGGGGCCCATTGGATGGTTCATTCCCAAACGGAGTGTTTTGTCGATGTCATCTCGAGTGGCAACACCCTTAAGATCTCATCTCGGTTAAATGGGACTGAATGCGGCAAGAAGTTTACCTTTTCGAGCCACATGATGGCCTAAGCGAGCGAATTTAAATGAGTCCAAGTGAATTGAAAAGGAAATGGGAGGACCTCATTGATGAAGGGCATTAACAATGCGTTGGAAACGAAGCCGGGAACGTCCTTGGACACCGTCACTTCCTTGTCACACGCAATAGCGAATTCACGAGCTCGTGACAAGGTTTCGTCCGACGTTTGTAAAGCCGAGATCAGCTCAACCAATTTCTGTTCTTGCATTCAATGCAGTGTCCGTCGACCATGGAAAGTGTTCACTCACCATCACCGGAACGGGGTTGAAAAAATGAAGTCCTATCCAGATTGTAGCTTCGACGAGTCAGATCTCCGTCGGACTTACCAACAACGCGCCCAGCGCTGCTCTTTCCCAACGCAGATGCAGCAGATTCCCCCTGTGGTATAGCAGAGGAGGCAATCTTCGTGATAGAAATAGACGATGTATTTGTAGCTAAAATAGTGTCGGGGCTCGTCTCCGCTGCCAACTCGGAGAATATCCGTTGCTTGATCTCGAGGTTCTCAGAAACAGCCTTGGGGAATACACTCCGTCAGCAAAGAGCAGTAAGGGCTAGCCCCCATTGCCTGCGCACCTCGATCACCATATCCGTGTCTCGTAACGCCCGTACTCCCACGACACGATCGACGACGGACACGCGTTCTCGTGCTTGCCGTGCGTCTGCTTCTTGAATCTTCCCTTTTGCGACATCCTTAGCAAGTAACTTGTCCATGAGACTCAACCCCTTCGCGACTTGGTCAGGAGAGCGGTCGTATAGTTGCACATTAACTTTGGCTCTCAACGCGGCGACATATGCGATGCCCAGTCCTTGGAAAAAGGTATTACAATGCAGACAAGTGCGGTATGGCCATCGAACGTACCCATCTGACCTGCGCCAATGACGCCTAGAGATTTGATTCCATGGGCGACGGACATGATGGATTGAGCCAAGGGAAGGGCGCAGTCAAGCCTCGGGCTTATGGTCGCAGTCCGCCCCGATGAGCCGTCCGCAACTTTCGTACCCGTGAGCGAGTCACATCCTTCCTCTCCCTCTCCTCTCCTCACACCCACACCCTCACCTTTTCCGTCCGACATCCTCACAATGTCCTCGGGCATCGATCCTCATCCCTTGCGCCGCCAACCCTTGAATGTTCCTTCAACGCCGTCTCTCCTCGACTCGCATCCAGGTACACCCTGGCGAGAAGAGGACGAAAATGCGCCACTACTTCGCCCCGACGATATTGAACGAGCTACATACAGCTCTGCGCGTGAGTCCTGTAAATCGGATTGCCATGTACTCCTCTTACTGTCCACCCCTTTCTAGGTGACCCAGGCCTTGACCTTGAGTCCGACATTATGAAGCCATCCCAAACATCCTCAACTTGGGCTAAGGCACAATACTACGTTCCCTCGTTACATTGGGTCCCCAACTATACTCTTTCTCTGTAAGTAACCCCAGGCCACTCTGCTCGGGTATCTAATACGTTGGTGCGAAAAGATTCGGCGGAGACTTGACAGCTGGTCTCACAGTCGCTGCCATGCTTATCCCACAGTCTGTCAGTTATGCAACCTCGCTCGCAAAGATGAGCCCTGTGACTGGTTTAGTAAGTCATTGGTTCACTTCACGCATATCCGCAATCGTCCGGAGTCTCTCTGGACCAAGCGCCACTGATCCCGCCACACAGTTTTCGGCATCGATTCCACCGATCGCCTATGCCCTTCTAGGTTCCTCGAGACAGTTGAATGTTGCGCCCGAGGCTGCTCTCAGTCTGCTTGTCGGTCAGACCATCACGGCTACTTTACGATCCGACCCGCATACATCGCCATCTAACCCTGAAGCAGTCGCGTTGGCAGTGGCCACTGCAATAACTGTGCAGGCACGTATATACTCTCTGATAACCTCCCATTGCTTGCTCATGTTAATTCAGGTCGGATTGATTTCCTTCGCCCTGGGCTTTTTCCGACTTGGCTTCATCGATGTCGTCTTGTCTCGTGCTCTCCTTCGAGGATTTGTCGCCGCAGTCGCCTGCATTATACTCATGTCAGTACATACGGTTGTGCGTCACGCACCATCGCAGCTCATGTCCCTCCTAGCGAACAACTAATACCAATGCTTGGTCTCGTCACTCTCGAGCACACGTTGAAACCAGAGACAACGCTAGAGAAGATCTTTTTTTTGGTAGAGCACGGATTTACACAGGCGCACAGACCCACCGCGCTCGTCAGCACTTGCGCTTTGGTCTCCCTTGTGGTGCTGCGCATGCTCAAGGCAACCTTGCGCCGGTACAAATGGGTCACACGTATTCCGGAAGTACTGATTGTCGTCATCGTCTCCACGGGTACGTTTTGTGTTTTTGGCTTTGCCCGTCCTTCGATTGAGCGTCAATAGTTCTATCGGATGAGTTCCGCTGGGACAACGACGGCATCGCCATTCTTGGCGATGTTCCGATCCGTACTGGCGGACACTTCATCAGATTCCCTTTTCACCATCACCACCTTCCATATCTTAGACAAACCACGTCCACCGCAGTGTCAGTCTTATTTTTCTTTCTCGGTACTGATGGTTGCCAATATTGAATCTTGTTTAGGTTAATCTCGATCATCGGGTTTCTCGACAGTATCGTCGCTGCAAAACAAAATGCCGCGCGGTATTCATACTCTATTAGTCCCAATCGGGAGCTCGTCGCTCTTGGCGCAGCGAACCTCGCCGGCGCCTTTGTACCGGGTACACTTCCCGCATATGGCTCAATCACTCGTTCCCGCATCAACGGTGAGGCTGGCGCCCGCACGCAAATGGCTTCACTCGTCTGCTCAGCCATTATTTTGATCGCAACATTCTTCTTCCTTCCCTGGCTCTATTATCTCCCCAAGTGCGTGCTCGGGTCGATGTAAGTACCTCCGTCGTCACTCTGGTGATCCTCAACTGACGAGTCAATTTAGCGTATGCTTGGTGGTATACAGCCTACTGGCAGAAACCCCCGAAGATGTGGTTTTCTACTGGAAGTAAGCACGGGGCCTCGTAAACGAATGACTGCGCTAACGTGAAGGCGATGACAGGATGCGCGCATGGGTCGACATGACGCTCATGAGTCTTACTTTCATACTAACGATCGTTTGGAGCGTCCAGGTTGGCGTCACGGTCAGCCTCATCATCTCGCTCCTGCTAGTCGTGCGCCGTTCGTCGAGGACACGCATGACAATTTTGGTGCGATGCTTTCCCAAGAACAAACCACTTATTCTAAACTGATGTGTGTCGGCGGGTTAGGGTCGTATACCAGGAACGGATAACTGGGAACCAATTGATGAGAGTCCGGGCGCAGAGGAGGACGCACCCGGTGTGCTTATCGTACGAATTCGCGAAAACTTGGATTTCGGTGTGTCTAGGGTCTGTCTCAGTGTCTTTCGGACCCTAACCCTAAATCGTGGTCTCTTCAGCCAATACAGCGCAGCTCAAAGGTGACAACTCTATTCTCGTTGGTCAAGGTTTGCCGGGCTGATCAATGGAATGATGGCACTTAGAGCGCCTACGTCGTCTCGAGCTTTACGGCGTGCATCCAAGCCACCCGTCGGATGTGCCACGACGCCAACAGGCGAGCGTGTTCATATTCCATATGGCAGATGTCGAAACGTGCGATGCGTCGGCCGTGCAGATCTTCTATGAGCTTTTCGAGTCTTACAGGGTGCGTTTTCTGGTCTATTTTTCCCCTCTGCCCCAAAATTCTCAGCGAGTTGGTTGCGTTTGCTTACAGGGTCGTGGGGTTGGCGTGTTCATTACCCATCTGCGCACGGAACCCCGCACCATGTTCGAACGTGGAGGGATAGTGAAACTCTTGGGCGCAGGCGCGTTCTACGAAGACGTGAGCAAGGCGATGAGGCGGCTGACTGACGAAATGCGACGTTGAAGGGATAATATTCGTTTGCTTCATTTACGATCTGACGGCTACAATGACCCCACTGCTATGCATCTTGTTTTTTCAGGTCCACATTTGTATATACCGCACCATGTAATTGATGATGGAGATGCGGTGGTCACTGAGACTGCGAGAGATTGTTATATTGAGAGGTACAGACACGTGGTGGTCGTGGACCGAAAGTCGAACAGTGAAAACCTATAAGGTAGCGGTCACCAGGAACCATCCTCCCTTATGTCAGCAGCCACTCACCATTTCTTGCCCTCCAAATTCCTCTCTCACATTATCAAAGTATAACAATATATTCAGTATGGGTTGAAGTGTACATCCATAGCTACAAGGTGTACAATTTAAAAAAAAAAAAAACATTGAGATTTGACAGAGATTTTAACAAGTAAGTGTATTCCTTTTTTTGCAAAACATGTTTCCTCAAGTGTTTTCTTGCCATTCTGCACTTTTGTTTAAAAACAACTTGAACTTTTGAAACATTATGTAATAGATCATGTGATATATGGCCCACCAATGAGAATGAGGATTTATGCTCTCAGATCTTAGCTATGGGCCACAAAATGTGAGGCCAAAGGGCCTGTACACAAACTCTTGCTATTGTGTGGCAAAAGTGCTTGAATAATAGCCTGGGTGGTATGTTTTATGAAAATAGTCAGCACAAGCCCCACATCATGACACTTGCAGGATACACCATTGACCCAGGAACTGGCTGTGTTGACACAGAGACTGCCAGAAACAAGGACCCCTGTTCAAGTAGTATTGGACCCAATGACATGGAAGTGCAAGTGCAAGTGGAAAACTCACCACCAGTGTTGAGTGATCCTCTCCCATTTGAGAACACAGGCAATGGGGCCAATGCTGATTGTTATGAATTGAGGGAGTTTCTGATTATCAATGTGGACACTTACTACTTATGGATGTGGCACCAGTAGTAAGGAGTAATCTGTCACAGACTTGAGGTGGATGTATCACATGTACAATAGGATATGACTCAACCCTAGTAGTAGTTGTACTAGGGTTTTCTCTGTTTTCACAACTTGTAGGATGCTTACAGGAGGCACTTTAAAGCCTGTTCTTACTTGTATTTAAGTTGTAGTTGGAAGACCAAGATATGCCATCTTGATCTTCAATTGTCACTAGCTTCTGTCAAGGATCTCGCTTTGACTCTCTCAACTGACTCATCTTGTATCAAGTACAGACTGAGTGTTACGCTCCACTGGCGTTAGTCCGACTTGGACTCTGAATAGGTGTAATCAACTTAGCAAAAGTCAGGCGAATGGGGATTGCACGTCAACCCAACGCAAGTTGAACAGGGGCACACAGGCACACACTGCAATGAAAGGGAGAAGTACTATCCCTTGGATAGAAGTGGAAGCACACTTAGTCTGAGACTAAGGCAAGCGATAGACAAGTAAAAGGTGGATTGAAGAAGACCAAGATGGGGACTCTTGGTCTTCCGAGATGACTACTTATACAGATACACGCAGGCTTTAAAGTGTCGCTAGAATAATAGGTACCCAATAGCATAACTAGCTTGAACCCTAGTACAGCTATCCTAGGAATGAGTCATACATGAGTCACAATCACATGTGAACTACTATGCTGACTGATGTGATGTAAGAGTCCATGACTAATATCACTACTGGGCCATAGTCATAACCGGCCATGAGTCATCCGTAATGTGTAATCAGTCCGTACCATAACATCACCCCCTTTTCAGGAGTGAGGCCCACCTCACTAATACGCTTTTGACTCCTGCCTCATCTGCTCCACTTCGTCTTCCATGCGTGTCAGTATGTCAGCCCTCTCAAGACAATAATGACTGTTCTTCTTATCCTCTGTCATCATATACTTCTCCTCCTGTAACTGCTGAATCCACCTCTCCAGCTGGTCCTCAGCAAAGGCAAATTGCCAGAACCAGCGTAGTTCTTGAGTGAGGGTCATGTCTCCGATGCACATCAGTAATAGATCAGTGGGATGACAGTCACAAAGCATGAAGTGTTCCTCATAGGGAATGAAGGCGTGGTTGTTTTTTGGGAGGTGAGGTGTGGCGTAAAGGGGTTTACCGTAGAGGAAACCTGACCCCAGGGCTAATCTGAGTATGAAGGGGTCTCCTCCTCTAATAACTTGTATGTGGGAGGCTTGTATCATCGGTCTGTTGGGGAGCTTGATCGGGAATGGAACATAATTGGGTCCTTGATTGACCTGGAACCCTTCAGGGATAACAGCTCTGGTTGCTGGGTCTTGTTCGCCCATTGGTGTATAACGAGCTGCTTGTGCCACGGCAACTTGTCCTTGGTGTAGAGGGCTCCCCACTGTGTCAACAAGGTAGGGAGTGGCTGCTGGATCTTCAGCATAGAATTCATGTGTAAGGAACACGTGCCTGATGGGGTAGTGGTCTCAAAGCTTGTCTTCATCCTCATCCTGGTCCAATACTCCTTCCGTTCCTGCCTCATTTGGTGTTGGCAGGCGGCGATATGCAGTTGCTCCTGCTGCCACCGCGCCGCCATTTCTTTCCATTCTTGCTTGTATTTCTGCATGGCATTCGGTGGTTTCACTGTGTGAGACAGCTGCTTGAAGCCAAAAGAGTTTGTCTTCAGTGATGAGGGTTTCGGGCTCACTGGTGCTAGGGTTTGTGAGGGCATACATTGGCAGAGGTACTGGTTGAGTTGCTGCTGGATCATTGTCGAGAGTTCCCTGTATGGGCATAGGGAATTGTTGCAGTGTCTGGTGCAATTCTTCAACAGTGATAGGCCTGTTGTCCTCATGCTGCATGGCGGCACTGTTGATGGTTGCAGCTCTAATGGCTGTGGTGTCGTTGGTGGAGTCAGGGTTAACAAGTGTGGCAGAGGAGTCATTGACAAGAGTGGAGAGGAGTGCAAGCTGGTCATTGCGTCAAGTGGAGGACATGAGAGAAGTGGATGATGGGGACTCATTGTGGTGGACAGTCATCCTTATATGTGTTTCTCTGTTGGGGTTGGAATGTTTGAACTCCCGAACAGCTTCATCAGCAAAGACATCATCCTTATCTATCCACTGGTTGTCCAAGTCAGGATAACCCTTCCATTTCACAAGGTATTGGAGCTGATGTCTTCTGCCAAACCACTGAGAGTCTAGAATCTTCTCAACTTCATATTCTTCTTCGTTATCGACCAAATCAGGTGGTGGGTGCTGATAGTTTGGTCTGTGCGTGGGTGTTTCGTGATAAGGTGTGAGAAGATCTATGTGGAAGACATCATGGATGCTCCACTGTGTGGGAAGTTCAAGGCGATAGTTGACAGGGGACATCACCTGGATGACTTTAAATGGTCCATGGTGCTTTGTGGCTAATTTTGCGGTTGGTTGGTGTGTACATAGGTGGCATCCTTTGAGCCATACAAGATCCCCTTTCTTGAACTTGGGCATATCTTTATGTTTGACCCATGACTTCTGTGCCCTGAACATACAGGAGAAGGCGTGTTGTCGCACTTGTTTGAATTGGTCTAGCCTTAGCAACACTTATGGAATAGGAGAGGGTCTATTGATCCAATCAGCATGAGGGTTGAACCCTGATAAGAGGAAGAAGGGGGACTCCCACATGGTTTTGTTAGGCTAGTTGTTGTGAGTGAATTCTGCCATGGGTAGGTAGCGAACCCAGTCATCTTGTTGCTCATTTACCCAAAAGCAGAGATATTGTTCCAGCCATTGATTTGTTCGTTCTGATTGACCATTGGTCCTGGGATGGTAAGTGGTTGAGATATTTTGGCTGATGCCAAGAATCTTGCATATCTCTCACATGAATTTAGATGCGAAGTAAGGGTCTTGGTCACTAATGACACGTGAGGGGAGTCCAAATCATGGGAGGACATGGGAAACATACAGGGCAGCTGTCCCTTTGGCGGTTATTTCTTCATTACAAGGGATAAAAATGGTGGCTTTGGTACAGTCATGATCAGTTACTGTTAGGATGGAGTCATAGCTGCGGGAAATGGGAAGCTTAGTAATGAAGTCCATTGTGACGGTTTTGAATGGTAGGGCTTCTGGTTTGGGGTAGATAGGCTGCAGGGGCACTTGAATGGGCTGGAGATTGACTTTTGTCATTGACACTCTGCACATCCTTTGACATACTCTGTGACATCGTTCTTCATTTGTGGCCACCAATAATGCTGCTCTGTGAGTTGAAGAGTGCGTTTAATGCCTGGGTGTCCATAGACAGGAGGGTTGTGGTGAGTGGCAATGATGGTGCGCTTATCATGGATACCACCCGTGACTACTCAGCGTCCGTCTTTATACCATGTCCCTTCTATGTCTTTTAGTTTGTGAGCATCGACCCAAGGCTTCAACTTAGCTAGATCCTGTTCGTAAATGGGGTGTTTTGGGGTCATATCCACCAGTAAGATCTCCAGTCTCCAGTGTTGGCGTTGTAGTTCTTCAAATGTAGTTGCATGTGCGAAGACCTTCTCCAGCAGTACCGTTACTCCTTCATTGTCATTTTCTCCTTGGTCATAGTCTGGCCTTCACGATAGGGCATCGGCACGTCCATTGGAGGTCCCTTTAATATGGTGAATTTCAAAGTCATACTCCAAAAGTTCAAGTACTTCCCAGGCGACACGTCTGCTAATCTTTTGTGACAATTTCCAGTATTGTAAGTTGAGATGGTTGGAGAATACTTTGATTTTGTGAGGAGAACCTGCTAGAAGGGGTCTCCAATGTCTGAATGTTTTGACGATGGCCAAGAGTTTGAGATCGTAGATGTCGTAGTTTCGCTCAGCTTCATTGAGAGTAGAAGAGTAGTAACCTATGGGATGTTGTTTACCATCCTTTTTTCGCTGGAGAAGGACTGCACCCATCGCAAAACCTGATGTGTCGACTTCTAGTTCGAATTGTTGTGTGAGATATGGATGTGCTAGAATGGGTTCACTTGTGACAAGGGATTTAAGGTCTTGGAACGCCTTTTCTTCTTCTTGCCCCCAGTGCCATTTGACTCCTTTTTGTGTGAGTTTGTTGAGTGGTCGCGCTTTAGTTGCAAATCCTCATATAAAAGGTCAGTAAAAGTTACAGAAGCCGAGAAAAGATCGGACATCCTTAACTTTGGTTGGCATAGGCCAGTCTTTGATGCTGGAAATTTTAACAGGGTCCATGCGCGTCACCCCCTTTTCAAGGATTACCCCCAGGTAATCCATGCACGGGGAGTGGAAGAGGCATTTTTCAAGCTTGTAGTATAAATTGTGTTCCACAGAAATGCGGAGCACGTCCTTGACTGCTTCAATGTGATTGTCCAACGAGTGAGTGAATCCTGTTGCTATGCCGATGTTGTCCATGTAGACCCTAATAACTGTCCCCTGTTTCTTGTGTTTAGCGATGATGTCCCTGAAGATGAAGTTCATCATAGTCTGGAACATTGCCGGGGAATTAGTTAGGCCAAAAAACATCACCGTTGGTTCAAATAGTCCATATCGCGTTTTGAACACAGCTTTTTCCTTGTCTCCTTCCTTGATATGTATGTTGTTATACCCCCATCTAATGTCAAGTTTAGTATAGATATGAGCATTGCTGAGGTCGGTGATAAGGTCGGAAATAAGAGGGAGTGGGTATTGGTTGCGAATGGTGACTGCATTGATTTTTTGGTAGTCCTGGATGGGTTGTAACTTCCCATCCTTTTTTTTGATGAAGAAGAAGGATGAGGCATATGGAGATTTAGAGGGTCATATATACCCCCTTTTCAGTTGTTCATTGATCCATTTGCACAGTTTCTTATCTTCTTCTTGGGTCATGGGGTATATTTTGCAGTCGATTGTGTCAGCCATTGCTGGTTTGAATTCAATGGCATGATCCCAGGGCCTGCTGGGCGGAAACCTGTCCAACACTTCTTCATTGAAGAGGCGTTCAAATTCACGATATTTGGGGGGTAACTCAGCTTTAGTGATGTATTGTTGAGCAGTGATAGCAAGGTTGGTGGCTGTTGCTCTGATCTGACATCCTTCTTCAAATTGCTGTTGCTGCTCATCAGTAATGATGCAGGAATGCACCACCTTGTATTTGTCATCCTGGACAGTGGCTGTTGCGGTGACTGGCATTGATTGGATGTAGGGGTTTGTTGATCGAATGATGATGGGGAGCACGTCCTTGTGTATGGCGGCTTGCGACCATTTGATGTGTGGATTGTATATGGCGAGCCAGGGGTACCCTAACACAATGTCTTCATTGCCAATATCCGTGATGAGGAAGTGTATTTCCTTATGGATTCCTTTAGTCTGCACATCAACATCGGTATAATGAGTGATATGCCCCGACTTGTTTTCCATGTTATCAATGTTCCATATTTTCTTTGGGACATCAAGTGCTCTGGTCCCAAGTCCCATCCTTTTTGGTGAATTCCGCCTTACTCTTGCCCGGACCGTTTCGGGCTGGTGCTTCCGTGACCGAATGCGCAAGCTGCGCATTTGGTAGGGGCAAGCATTCGGGCTGAATCTTTGGACATCCCGGGGTTTCGCACCTCGATTACTATACCCACACAGCTCCTTTTCTTTCTCAGTTTACAATTGCTTTTGTTTGATGAATCCTAGGGTGCAAGACAAATCAAGCACGAGCCACGCCGAGCCTCATGTTACAAGGGCAGGGGGCCACATGTTCACAGCGCCGCGACGTCTCAATTCCCCTTCGTCCACATCCTTTACGACTCAGTTTCTATCCATCACGACCACGACCATGAATTCTTATGATTACCGCCCCATTTTACTTTACGACGATACAATTACTTTACGATGGACTGATGTCTTATGATATCTTACGAACTGACGCTTACAATTTCGGACTGGCTAAGTAGTATAAAATGTATTGCTGTTGGTCTGGAATCTACACCCAATTGTTCTCTAATTCTTCTGTGTGCTATCATTGCTCACACTCTCACTTTCTCGCCCTCTTCACTTGAATCTCAACTTAAACTTTTTTTGGGCATCAAGTGCCGCTCACGTGTTACATGTCACTTGTCACTTGTCACATTGATTCTACTTTTTACAAAGGATGGCCTCATGAAGCAGTGGGTTGCTCCTGAGTCAACTAGTGCTCATATGTCGGCCATTGTGTAACTGGTGCGAATCAATACTGGAACTCTCATAGAATGATAGCAAGTCATGATTACACTGTTACAATTAACCGCCCTCACCCAGGCCAATGGGTGAGGGCGTCCTGAAAACCCTCCTTTTTCCACAACTGTTGGAGGATGATGTCTTTTACGTTGTCAGATTCTCCAGCCACTCCATTAAGCCAATCATTGGTGCGCTGTTGAGGGGGTACTTCTTGAACCACCCTGGTAGTGACTTCAGGTTCTTGTTGATGATAGTCGGTATCAATATACCAACTAGTTGATGCTTGAGGCTGATAACCTCCTCGTGGCTGTCTGCAGTCACGGGCCATGTGTCCGTCCTTTCTGCAATTATAACAGGTGACTGGCCTTTGATTGTTACGTCCTCCTCCTTTCTGCAAGAATCCTCCTCAGGGTTGATATGGGGGATGAGGAGCAAGGATATCTTCAGCTCCTGTGAGTTGCCCTCAAATTCAATCTGCCAATGTGTCCATTGCGTTTGGATCTCAGGGTAGGTTCCTTGGTTGCCAAGAGCTTCTTGGTGGTCCTTGCCACTGTCGCTGCTGGTGTTGTCGCCCTTGCCCTGGTCCTTGAGGAACTCCTTTGTTTAATACCACTTTGAGGTGGAGATATTGTTGCTGGTGGGTGGTGGCTGCTTCTTTCCACTCGTGATAGTTGCAAGGGTTGTCGAGTGTGTAGACCTTTTCATATAGGTCTTTTGGTAATCCACTTGCGAATAGGTCCAGCGTCTGCGGATCGTCAAGTCAATACTGAGCACGGTGTATTAGTTGTTTGAATTGGGTGCAATACTCATCTAGATTGCCCCCAATCATCTTGACTCCTTTCTTGAGTTTGTATTGATGAACAGCACAAATAGAGAGCATACTCACAGTGGCAAGAAGACTGTGGTGAGATATGCAGAGAGTGCTTGAAGCAGCAACAGGGGGTCAGGCAAGAGAAGCAAGAGTGTCTGGCACACAAGCAGTGAGAACTGATGATGTTACATTAGAGAGAAGGGAGCTTACCTGGCACACAAGCAGTGAGAACTGATGTGGACCAGGAGCGTACATGGTACTCTACTTATACACTTTCTGGTAGTGACACTGTACAAGGGATGTAACACTAAGTCACGCAATACAAGGAAGTATTGTTCTGCAAACGGACAAAGGAGTGGACGTTCTGAGAACAAGGAAAGAAAGAATAAGGAGAGTCCAGAAGCAAATGATATCATAGTGACATCATAATAAAGATAGAGCTAAGTACGGAACAAAGGAAAGTACAAAGGCGTTATACAACGCAGAGTCCGGATGTATGATGTCATAGATGACGCAATGGTAAGTCCAGATTGTACAGATCAAACAGTATCTAATCTACAAGTCCTGTATATCTAATCTAAAGCAGTCCATGCTGCAAGTCCGGTCCGTACGAGCCGCTAAGTGTGCAAGGGTCACTTATCAACATGTATTGAGCTTGCTCTTGTTCCATTGTATTTCTAAAGTGCTGCATGAAGTTGTGTGTAACTTCATTCCATAATCCTTTGCTTGTGCAAGGTATACCTGCTTGTATCTGGCCATTGAGCCAAGTGAGCATTGCTAGCACCCATTCACTAACATTGACACCTTTGATATATGATAGAAAGAGTAGGGCACGTCAGTAGGGTGTGGCCATTATGCCTTCATCTGCATTCATGCCCCAGTAGACGTGCCACTGTGTAAGGAACACTTTGACTTTGGTGTGTTCTCTGTCGAATACTGTGGGTGCTTCGCCAGCTAACTTGTTATTGGGGGGAATGATGGGACCTGCACCTGGTAATCCTCCTCTGGGATGTCCTCCTCCTGGTGGTCCACCAGGGAACCCTCCGAATCTGTGTCCTCGTGGTGGCAGTCCTTCTCCTGGTAAGTCACCAGGGGGTCTGCCTCCTCCACTAGGGGGGTCGGCTACGTCTGGTCCAATGGCTCGGTGAATAGCCATGTCATCTTCAGTCATGTGATGTCCTGTATGTGGATTAATAGGAGCCAATATAGTTCATGCTTCTTCTGTGATACGTCGTTGTTCCTTGCAAGCCAACTGCTCTATAGTGTCAGTGGCTAATTGTACCTCCTCTTGTGTCATGGTGGTAGTGGCCATGGCAGCTGCTGGGCTATGGATGTGGATTACTTCCAGTTCAGTTTGATGAATGGTAAGGGACTCAGTTTGTTGTATGATGTGATCGCCAATAGCTCCTAGGCTGTTGTCTTCTGCTGGCGTGGTTCCTCTACTCAGCAATTGTTGACTGTCAGAGGCTTCTTCTCCACTGATTCCTTTGTCAGTGTGTTCTTGTGCTTGTCCATCAATGGGACCGTAATCTGCGCAGCTGTTGAGCTCTCATGCGTCAATGTTGCAGTTGTAATTCCTTCCTGCTGGTCATACAATGTCCCAGTGGTGATCTATAGGGTTCCAAGTAACCTTGGTCCAACAGAGATGTTTGAAATTGAACTCAATGGGTCAAAAATGATTGGGACTGTTAAATTCTACAAAATACCCAGTATCTTCTCCTTATTCTCTCCACTGAGCTGCTCCTAGGAATCTTGTTGGTATGTTGCAATCTCCTCATCGTTCAATGTGATAAGGATGAAAGGATGTCCACTGGTCTCTGGTCGAATACACCACGATGAGGATCTTGGTCTTAATGTTACGCTCCACCAGCATTAGTCCGACTTGGACTCTGAATAGGCGTAATCAACTTAGCAAAAGTCAGGCGAATGGGGATTGCACATCAACCCAACGCAAGTTGAACAGGGGCACATGGGCACACACTGCAACGAAAGGGAGAAGTACTATCCCTTGGATAGAAGTGGAAGCACACTTAGTCTGAGACTAAGGCAAGCAATAGACAAGTAAAAGGTGGATTGAAGAAGACCAAGATGGGGACTCTTGGTCTTCCGAGACAACTACTTATACAGATACACGCGGGCTTTAAAGTGTTGCTAGAATAATAGGTACCCAATAGTGTAACTAGCTTGAACCCTAGTACAGCTATCCTAGGAATGAGTCATACATGAGTCACAATCACATGTGAACTACTATGCTGACTGATGTGATGTAAGAGTCCATGACTAATATCACTACTGGGCCGTAGTCATAACCGGCCATGAGTCATCTGTAACATGTAATCAGTCTGTACTGTAACATCAAGTGTCTCAAGAATTGCTGGGTTGGCACTGGTGGGGTACATATTTAATTCATTCTCCTCTGCAGCTTTTAATCAACCTGTCTTAGGTGCTTACTTCCCCAAATCATGTCCCACTTCCTACTACCCCTTCATATTGCAACATTGCAATGTCACCTCCAACATGTGGGCCCATAATCAGGATCAAGCAGCCAGCTCTTTCTGCCAACATTGCCACCAGCAAAATCCCAGAGGCTCCCATGGGAACCAACTCTATGAACCAGCCCACCACCACCACAGAACCCATAATGTAATGTTACAGTAGGAACATTCAGCTCAGCATGAGCAAGTCTGGTCTTTCTATGTCAATGAGCGAGGGTTCAGCCGATAGTGGCAAGGTTTAAGTGGTTAACAAGGATCTCAGAGTATGACACAATACTCAAGATGCGAGAGGAGTTCAGGGGTTCAAGAGGTTCGATGATTCAGCAGAAAGTTACCCCAAGGGAATGGGAAAACAATGTATACTGTGATGGTAAAGAAGTCGAGTCTAAGGATACAAGCTACTTAGGGCCATGACTTATATAGAAAAAGGTTTGTTTGTGTGGAACAAACAAATGGCGCAATCCGCAGCAAGTGTGAGAAGAAAGTACAGCAATCCGCAGCAGGCATGGGAAAAAGAAGAAAGTGTGCACAGCTATCCGCAGTAAGTGTGAGAAGAAACAAGGATATAAAAGGCAAGTGAGACATGTCTCAGTTTTAACAAAAGTGAGACACCTTGTTACGGTATGGACTTTACTACAGGAAGTGTACGACTCACGGCCGGTTATGACTACGGCCCGACTTGTTATTAGTCATGGACTTGTAGCGGTATGACTTATTGCGTACAACTAGACCAAGGGAAGTGTTAGTGAACTGAACTGGTAACACGCTCAAGCCTAGCGCAGAGACAAGTCACGCGCCGAACGTACAATCACTGTGGAGGTTATGCACACGTGAGGTCTTTATACAAGACCAAAGGCAAGGTGATCACACAGTGGCACGCTGAGTGGAGAACCAAGAGGACAAGTTAACATTGGAGAGGTAAGAGAAGTACAAGAGAATACGCACCTGAGTGGAGAACCAAGAGGACAAGTTGGTTCCACTCAGGACGCTACATGAGGGTTTATATACTATGCTGCGGCTGAGTTCGAATTACTTTAGAACCTTATTACTAAAGGTAAGTGTAATAGTAATGAGTCAGACGCTGACGCGTCGTGTCTAATAATAGCGTTATCTATTGTGCTTACTGATGCACAGTCATTAACACTGACACGTCCTTATCTTTATGAGTCACAACCCTATGACAACGTAGTCTAGAACTATCTAGAATGTTCCCTGCTTATTGTCCAATGAGAAACTAGTGTACTAATGAGGAAGGTGACCTAAAGAGGTAACATCCGATAAGGAAGTTGTTATCCCAGGGTCACGTGCTTGTGGGTGCACATGTTGGCATCACGTGACTAACCATCTTATCATATCTAATGATAAGGACTTGGACGTTTGAGCACAACGTTGGAGTCTCGTATCTTCACCAAATAAATCCGTAAAAATACAGAAAAATAAGGCGAAAATGGAGCATCCGTGACAGGACTCTTACATCGTATCAGTCAGCATATAGCTAACATGTGATTTGTGACTCATGTATGACTCATTCCTAGGATAGCTGTACTAGGGTTCGAGCTAGTTACGCTACTGGATAGGTTACCTCATCAGGAAAACTACAAGATCTTTATGGGGGGCTTTGGGTCCTTTGGAAAGTACAATAAGTTAAAAAAGCTTAAAAAGTCGTGAAGTGCCTGTGACTTTTCTATGCTAGGTCTGTTTTCTTTGGAAAGCAAAACTTTCCTTATCAAAGTCAGTTGTACTTAGTCAAGTTAGTCAAGTCCCCCCATCAAGATCCATAAGTTCTTATGAGAACCTTCCTCAAAGTACCACAAAGTCAGAAAACCATAGTTTATTTTGCGGGTCTAGGATAGCCTACTAGGAGGGTGACATGATCTACATTAGAATAGAACCATCCTGTAAAGCCTTCTGGCCCAGCTGTGGAACCGGCCATGGCCGCTTATCTACTGCAACAACTTCTGCATCTTCAGAGCCGTCAATCTCATCTCCCAGCCCCACAGAAACAGCTGTAAGCAGGTCAGTGGTCACCACCGTGACCGCCATTGGCCCTACCCACATTAACAGAATATCACTGCGTACCGAGTCTCGCGAAAGTGGAATATCTGCTTTTCTTTGCCGTGGATATGGGGACCTGCGTGCGACATTCGTCCTGGTTCAATGGTCTTGACGCACTGCAGCCGCTTTGCGACTATTCACACATTAGAGTAAGCTAAATGTAGATGGTTCTGGACAAACCTTGTGTATACTACGCAAGAGATACGGCGGGATCAGCGACGAGCTAGTAGACAAGCGCGTTGTAATTTCACCTTGGTATATTGGAACGTCTCGTGTCTGCCCGTGAACGTGGCCTCAACAGACATAGGCGCTGTGTCAATTTGACATATTCCTGGAGCTGAGCACAGTGCCGAACACGAATGTGCTTCACTGGTGGTACAATTTGTTAGTCTGGACACACTTACAGAGCAGGAGCGTTAACACCTACCCACACAGGTGGCTTTCGCCGGGCATGGCCCCATGGAGGTGAGGTTGGACGCAGAGGCATTTACAAAGTTCGCACGATGCCGGGCACAATCTCATACCGCAAGAATGTACCATGTGTTCTTGGTCACTGAAGAGAATCGTGTTAGCTGGTGATTAAAACACTTTTTAAAGGAATGTGCCTAGGAATAGAACAGCTTTCTGGGCAGGAATAAGTTTTCCCGCCCAATATTTTCATCTCCTGGAGGGCGCAAGGCTGGAAATTCGTGCGACCATAATGAGCTATTTCAACGACGCAGATGAATCAGGTCGTACCTCGCCACACATGTGAACAAGCGCCGAACACCTGTGCTCATCTCCGACGTGACCTGCAACCTGAGAACGTGTGAGCAGCCCGTAGCTCAAGCAAAGTCGCAGTAGCTCACTTTGGTACAATCGTCCAAGCAGCCTCGCTTTCCCGATAGAGTGCACAGTTCGCCACACAAATGGGCGTTGACCACACAACTGCAAGCTGATAAGCAATCGCATTACCGAATGGGATAAATCACGTACACATGCTCGCCAGGATGTCCCGCACTTGGCCATGTTGAGCGGAGAGTAAATACCAGAGGGCATAGAACGTACCGTGAACCGCAAGGCCTGGAGCTACCCTTACAGAATTTGCACTCATGCACACACCTGTGAGTGGTTTTGCAACTGTGATCCCCTTCATGCAAGCGGCCGCGGACACAGAGAAGATGACACGATGCGCATTGGACGCCACATAGTTGGACGTTCGCCCTCATCTCGATGACCATGTTATCGAACCTTCGAAGGAGGTCCTCGATAGTAGCATGGCCATCTTGGAATCGTTCTAGATTGGAATCAAGCCAGAGTCGGACGTAGTTCACGCGCGAGTCGATCAACCCGTGGAGGTGCAACACGAATCCCTCTATCCACTTGGAGTCGGGCGTAAATTGGCGTGGAAAGCTCTGATTCCAAGACTCAAGCAAGACGGAAAGATGCCTCTCAATGTCCATTGGTGAAATCTGCTCATGCCCAGAGATGGTGAAGCGCGCGTCCGTATAGTTGCCTTCGACTTCGAGGTCGGTGTCAAGGTTCTGAAGATTCAATTAGAAATTCGATGCGACCCGAATTGATAAACCACAGAACCTTCAATGGTTCGAAATCGGGCTCGATCTCAGAGAATCCCGTCGCAAGTGCAATCGGGAGGAGGGTGGAGAGTGTTTTGGCACGATGCTTGGTCATGGTTTCTGTTAGGAAGGGTGAACATGACAAATGAAAAGAGACGGAACAACGTACGAGAGAGGGTGCCCCAGTCATTTGCCTGTAGGGAGATGTCAAGCTATAAATGGAGGGCGAGTTGAGAGAACCGTACCTTCAATTTCGCCATCAGGGTTTTGATCGTATGGAGGAATTCTCCTGCGGTGGGGTGCGAGACACTTTGTAGGTCCAGCCGTCTCTTGAGTGTCGAAAATAGGTTGTAGAATTCCCTTGATTCGATCACTGGCCACGGTATGATATTCAACCTCCCACGGTGCAGGTGTGAGATAAAATTAGCTCTTTGTTCCTGCTGCATGATCTTCTGGAACTTGAGAGAGAACCTGTGAACGGACGCGTTTACGAAATATCGTGCACAATTAATAAAGGACCTTACTCGCGAGTGATCTCGACCTTGTCCGACTCCACGACGTCCTAAAAAAAAGAATTACGGGGTGTAGAGAGCTGTTGCTACTACGAACCTACCTTGATGATAATAACAAGAGTGGATTGGAAGAGCGATGGATTCGCTGCCGGATCCAAGACCGATGCGCTAGACTGAAAAGATTGGAAGAGCCCGCTGATGTCCCGACTAAACGCAAAGTTGTTCCGGAAGAGCACCTTTTTATACGGTGAGAGAGTGTCCAGGTCAGGGCACGGACAACGCACAAGATTCGATATCGCGGTATTGAATAAGACGAGGAGCGTGTCTTCTTGAAGTGACCGCTCAACGCTATCGACACCTAAAGTTCGATCGTAAACCAGAGGTGGCAGCGCGGAAAATAGTCAAACTGACCTTCGAAGTCGAGAGCCACAATGAGCGCCTCGTCTGTAGGCGTTACGGACATCCACACTCCCTCTGCATACCTAGATCAGCAACTTGTGACCAGTGCGGCGGGAGGGAGAAAGCATACCTGTGGTCCGCATGGCGCTTCCAGCAAACGATGTATCCAGAAGATGGTTCAACACGAAACTCTTGCCCACGGATTGTTGGCCCATGGACGACACAACCTTTACGGGCTGTTGGTGATGACGTCAATGCCACTAGACACACGCCAACTTGACAATTCTACTGTACCTTTGTTGCCATGTATGACTGGAAGATCGACTCGTACCAGCCGAACGATAGTTTATCTACTATCTTGTTGACCTCAGCGCCAAGTAGAGTTCGCTCCAAATCCGAAGACAGATCCCCATTCACCAATGGAACAAATCGGTTCTCATGGCAAACAGCAATGTGAATTGGGATGAGGCAAAAGACGTCGACGAGCCACTCTCCAACACGGTAGCGGGACACGTCCAAGTCTGGGTCTAAGACCACTTTGTCCCTGAACGCTCCAAATTGTTCTGCAGATACCTTGATACAGTGAAGTTCATCACCAGTGGGCTTCCTCGTGGTCTTTTCGAATGCCTGAATAAGGTCTGAGAAGTAAGCGCTAAAAGGTCGCGAGTCGTCTTCGGTAATGAAAGTTAGGCTCTTCTGCTTGCGCTCGCTTAGGGATGTGACAGTACGGCACCTCACAGCAGTGAGGACCAGATAGCGGGACCAGACTTCGGCGTGGCAGTCGAGCAGGCTGTTGTGCAGTGTGTGGCGCGCTTTGTTATTTGAGGCGTTTCTGCTGCCGTTTTCTTTGAACATAAATTCTGTGAGCTTCTTCGTGATATCGATGGCGATGGACTTTACAGATGACGCATCTACGTCAAGACCAAGGAGAAAGATGCTTCCCCGCCCGACTAGAGACGTCAGGACAGCACCTTGCAGGGGGAAGTGCGGAACATCCAAGGCAATTCCAGCAGTGGAGCCGAAGGTTTCCCAATGGTATGCGGTGAGCGACGGCTGTTCACCTCGAGTGTGAACAGTGATAAGGCAAGCGCCGTCCGGGGATGAGAATATGGCACTTGGAGGCGACGGAAGCTGTAACGAAGCTGGTCTACCATGCAGCGATGAGGTGGACGTGGCAAAAAGGTCCTAAGGTAGAAACATACCTAAGTTGCATTGAAACGAGCGAAAAGATTCGGGCTTGAGCTTGAGCACCGGAGTCTACGACCAGTGACCAATATACTCTGATATAGAGACGCATCAGTCAATGGGCGTGATTAACTCAGGTGGTCAACGGACGAACCCTGGCCATAGTGAGAACGGAGACTGGTGCCCCTTCAGTTCTATCTCGACATCATCGTAATACCCCGCCCTGAGTATGATCAGCCTGTAATTTTTCAACTGACTTGAAGATGGGCTCACAAGTTGTATGCTCATGACTTGGACGTTAGGGTGGGAGTGTAAAAAAAAAAGGCCAGTGGCAATGTGAAGAAGGGAAAGGCACGGGTGTGGATTCATGTCTGAGTCAACTTCACCAAAAAAACACACGCACATTTCCGAATGCAGTGGCCAAGGCGTTTGAAAGGGAAATGATAACAGTGGGGCAAACACTGCAACAAGCCTCAAGAAGTCAGCGAAGCGACGAAATTAGCAACTAGTGCAGCGGTCGGGCACGTGATTTATTTTCGGATGGCGCAAGTACTATGTGGAGGGGGGGGGGGGGCGAGACCTGACGCTCTATTTACTTCTACTCTGTGTTTACAATGACAATGCTCTACTCAACAGGGGTGTCATACCGCGGGTCGAGTAAGTCATTATCATCTGATTCGGTATCGGCCTCCTCTTTCAGTTCCTTCATCTCAACCTCCGAGTCCCTCATTGTTGCCCGCTGCTTCCCAATAATAGAGTGAAAGGCTAGCGCCTTTTCGAAGATGTCGTCCCATTGTTGATCTTTGAGAGTCGAGATCTTGTTGAGGAAGACAGAGGCACACTTGACAACTTTTTCACCACGGGGGGTGATGAGCATATGATCACCCCAGTTAGTCTTCGAGAATTCAGCACTTTTCTTATCCATGGGTAGCTTGAGAGTTCCAGTCACGGAATATAGGAGGGCGCAATGCACCTAACAAAACATCAGGACAGGGACTAATGTGGAACAAAAACTGACCGCCTGGATGGAATATATAAGAGCACCAATAGGCTTCTCTTGTACACGATCCTCGGCATCAACGGCGTTGATGATCTGTACATGTTCGAAGAAGGTTCGTGCGACCAGTCGGCCTTGGAAAATCCCCTGGGAAGAATATTATGAGAACGACAGTCCAAGATTAAACCTAAACGTTACCTCTTGCCGAGCAGAGGGGTCATCGTAGGTCAACTCCCAGATGAAGGGCTGCTTCTTATCTGACATGTCATCCGCATCACCAAGAAGGGTCTGAACAAATGTAGCCCGTTCTTCTTGTGTTTGTAGACCTTGTCGAGAAAATTCAGCAGTAAGTGCTTTTTCTGCAGTGTCAGCAAACTTGTGAAGCCAGCTCGATATGGCACGTTTAACCTGGAGGCCGTTAATAGTTGAGTGACGACGATGACAAGGAATAGGGAGCTCACAAGGGTCTTCGCGACAATGAAGCGGTAGCACTCGGTGTCACCGCCATCGATTGGGTGATCAACACCAAAGACAATGTTCCAGATCTCGACGATGGTATCATCGCCTGGAGTATTCCAGGGCTTCAACGCACCAGTAGTATCCAAAACAAGGGGAATGATGTTTCTCTTGAAACGATTCTTGGTACCCTGGGGGAGGTTCTCGTATGAAATCTCTTTCTTCTTGTGAGATTTGTTCATGAGGAGATTGTTACGTGGCGATGGAGTCGAGTGAATCTCCCGGATCTTCGTGATAGACTAGGGGGATTGGATATAAGGCCAATGATGTGTTCAACAGGGATTGATCACAACATACCTTATACTTCGATGCCAGCTTCTTCTCTTGCTCAATACCCTTGAGATCATGCCCTTCCGACCCCTCGTCATCAGGCACAAACCCACCATACCCATAAGACACATTGCCATCAGGTACTCCGCTAGTCACGCGAGATGGAGGCTGGTCAAGGTGGCCACTACTACCTCGGCTCAGGCTGTGGTGGTGAGTGTTGAGGCTACTGGCAGAGTCGCCTTCAATTTCGGAGGTAATAGTACCAGAGCGCTGTCCAGGAAGGTTGCCGCTAGTAAGAGCCGAAGTCTTGATACGTTGTACTTTCTGCCAGTTATGTGCCAGTCCAGATGGTGGGCGAGAGGTTCCAGCATGTTTCAATGCGGTACTGGGTCAGGGCAACGTGAGGTGAGTAACCACAGAAAATAAAATAAACACTAAAATGGCAAGTCTTACCCTGGAGTTTGGCCAGACTTCGATGCCGTTGATCTTCTCGAATCCACAAATGGACTTGTTTCGTTGTTTATTGCCGCCGCCACCGCACTGATTTGGTTCTGAGCAATCTGTCCCTTTTTCTGTTTCTTACTTACTTTCAACCGGATATTTGTATCTGGTTCCTCTCCCTCAACTTCGGGCCCCTCGTTGTTACGGTACGGACTTGATGATTCATTACGCACGACTCATGACCGGTTATGACTACGGTCCGGTATTGATATTAGTCATGGACTCTTACATCGTATCAGTCAGCATAGTAGTTCGCATGTGATTGTGACTCATGTATGACTCATTCCTAGGATAGCTGTACTAGGGTTCGAGCTAGTTACGCTATTGGTTACCTACTATTCCAGCGGCGCTTTAAAGCCCGCGCGTATTTGTATAAGTAGTCGACTCGGAAGGCCAAGATTCTCCATCTTGGTCTTCTTCAATCCACCTTCTGAATCGTCTCTTGTCTGCCTTAGTCTTCGACTAAGTGTGCCTCCGCTAAGTGTCTACCAAGGGGCACTTCTCTTTATCCTTTTGCTGCAGCGTGTGCCAGTGTGCCCCTGTTCAGCCTGCGTTGGGTTGACACGTGATCCCCATTCGCCAGACTTTCGCTAAGTCGATTATGCCCTTCACGAGTCCAAGTCGGACTAACGCCGGTGGAGCGTAACATTAAGACCAAGATCCTCATCGTGGCGTACTCGACTAGAGACCAGTGGACGTCTTTCCGTCCCTATCATATTGAACGACGAGGAGATCGTAACGTACCTACAAGATTCCTGGGAGCAGCCCAGTGGAGAGAACGAGGAGAAGACACCGGGTACTTTGTAGAATTTAACGGTCCCAACCGTTTCCGACCTGTTGAGTTCAATTTCGAACACCTTTGTTGGACCGAGGTTACTTGGAACCCCATAGATCACCGCTGGGATATCGTACGACCAGCTGGAAGGAACTATAACTGCGACATCGACGCTCGAGAACTCAATAGTCGAGCAGACTACGGTCCCATAGACGGGCAAGCACAAGAACACACAGACGAAGGAGTTAGCGGAGAAGAAACCTCCGAAAATCAATCCCCAAGCAGAGGAACTACGCCAGCAGAAGACGCTAGCCTAGGAGCTATTGGCGATCACATCATACAACGAACTGAGTCCCTCACTATTCACCAACCAGAACCTGAAGTAATTCACATTCACAGCCCAGCAGTCGCAATGGCAACTGCCACTATTACGCACGAAGAACTGCTCACTGCCGAAGCAAGAGATCAAATAGCATTAGAAGAACAACGACGCATCGCAGAAGAATCCAGAGCTAATCTAGCTCCTATCAATCCCTATACTGGTCATCGGATGACCGACGACGATGTAGCAATCCACCGAGCAATCGGACCCGATGTTGCCGATCCTCCTAGTGGAGGAGGAGGACCCCCATCAAGAGAACCCGGATTCGGGGGGTTCCCTGGAGGATTCCCAGGGGGACCACCAGGAGGAGGACCACCGGGAGCAGGAATACCAGGTGCAGGACCTATTATTCCCCCTCCAAGTAACAAATTGGCTGGCGAAGCACCCACAGTGTTCGATGGAGAACGCGCAAAAGTAGAAGCGTTCCTTACTCAATGGCATGTCTACTGGGGCATGAACGCAGACGAAGGCATTATGGCTACACCATATCGACGCGCCTTACTCTTCCTATCGTATATCAAGGGAACTAACGTCAGCGAATGGGTGCTGGCCATGCTTACTTGGCTCAATGGCCAGATACAAGCAGGAATACCCCGCACAAGCGAAGGATTATGGAACGAAGTCACGAGAAGTTTCATGCAACGCTTCCGGAACACAATGGAACAAGAACAAGCTCAATACGAGCTCAAGAAAGGAGTCAAGATGATTGGGGGCAATCTAGATGAGTATTGCACCCAATTCGAACAGTTAATACGCCGCGCTCAGTACAGACTCGACGATCCGCAAACGCTTGATCTATTCGCGAGCGGACTACCAAAAGATCTATACGAAAAGGTCTACACCCTCGATAACCCCCGTAACTACCGCGAGTGGAAAGAAGCGGCCACCACTCGCCAGCAACAATACCTTCACCTCAAGGCGGTGCTGAACAAAGGAGCTCCCCCTGGACAAGGACAAGGACAAGGAAGGCAACGACAACAACGACAGTGGCAGGGACCACCGCGAAGTTCATGGCAACCAAGAAATTTACGAGATCCAAACGCCATGGACACCTCCGCAGACCGAATTCGAGGAAGACTCGCGGGAGCTGAGGACATACTCGCCCCGCGTCCTCCATATCGACCAAGAGGAGGATTCCTACAGAGAGGAGGAGGACGTAACAATCCAAGGCCAGTCATATGTTACAACTGTAGAAAGGACGGACACATGGCCCGTGATTGCAGACAACCGCCAAGGGAATACCAACCCCAGGCGTCGACTAGTCGGTATATTGACACCGACTATCATCAACAAGAACCAGAAGTCGCTACTAGGGCGGTTCAAGACGTACCCCCTCAACAGCGCGCCAGTGATTGGCTTAACGGAGTAGCCGGAGAATCAGACGACGTAAAGGACATTATCCTCCAACAACTGTGGAAGAAGGAGGGTTTTCAGGACGCCTAAACCCATCGGCCTGGGTGAGGGCAGTTAATTGTAACAGTGTAATCATGACTCGCTATCGATCTATGAGAGTTCCAGTTTCGATTCGCACCAGTTACAAAATGGCCGACATACGCGCCTTAGTGGATTCAGGAGCAACCCACTGCTTCATGAAACCATCATTCGCAAAAAGGATGGGACTCGGAACCAAACTACTCGAAGTCCCAAAGAAAATATGGAATATCAATAACACCGAAAACAGATCGGGACGTATTACCCATTATACAGACGTGGACGTCCAAACTAAAGGGATTCACAAGGAAATGCGCTTCCTCATTACCGATATCGGCAATGAGGACATCGTACTTGGATACCCCTGGCTCGCTATTTACGATCCGCATATCAAATGGTCGCAAGCTGCCATCCACGAAGATATGCTCCCCATTATTATTCGCTCGACTAACCCCCATCTCAAAACAGCAACAATTGCGACGACCACCTCTCAGAATGATGACTATGAAGTTGTACACTCTTGTGTTATCACAGAGGAACAGCGACAACAATTTGAAGAAGGATGCCGAATTAGAGCCACCGCCACTGACCTCGCCATTGCTGCTCAGCAGTACACTACTAAAGCTGAGTTGCCTCCCGAATACCGCGAATTCGAACGTCTCTTCAGTGAAGAAGCATCGGACAGGTTTCCGCCCAGCAGGCCCTGGGATCACGCCATCGAGTTCAAACCGGGGACAGCTGATGCCATAGATTGTAAAGTATACCCCATGACTCAAGAAGAAGACAAGAAACTGCGCGAATGGATCGATGAACAACTAAAGAAGGGGTACATACGACCCTCTAAATCTCCATACGCCTCGTCCTTCTTTTTCATTAAAAAGAAGGATGGTAAGCTGCGGCCCGTTCAGGATTACCGAAAAATCAATGCTGTTACTATCCGCAATCAATACCCACTTCCTCTCATTTCCGACCTTATCACTGACCTCAGTAACGCCCATATCTACACCAAGCTCGACGTACGATGGGGGTACAACAACATACGCATCAAAGAGGGAGACGAGGAAAAAGCGGCGTTTAAAACACGATATGGACTATTCGAACCAACGGTGATGTTTTTCGGCTTAACCAACTCTCCAGCGACGTTCCAGACTATGATGAACTTCATCTTCAGGGATATCATCGCGAAGCACGAAAAACGCGGCACGGTTATACGGGTTTACATGGACGACATCGGCATCGCCACAGGCCTTACTCACTCCTTACCAGATCACATTGAGGCAGTAAAAGACGTTCTCCGCGTATCCGCAGAACACGACCTATATTACAAACTTGAAAAATGTCTTTTCCACTCCCCGCGTATGGATTACCTGGGGGTAATCCTTGAAAAGGGGGTGACACGCATGGATCCTGTCAAAATTTCGGGCATTAAAGATTGGCCCACGCCAACCAAGGTTAAGGACGTCCGCTCTTTTCTCGGTTTTTGCAATTTTTATCGTCCTTTCATACGAGGTTTTGCGACCAAAGCACGCCCTCTCAACAAACTCACCCGCAAAGACACCGAATGGCACTGGGGGACCGAAGAAGAGAAGGCATTCCAAGACCTCAAGACCCTTGTCACCAGCGAACCTGTGCTCGCACACCCTGACCTCACGCAACAATTCGAACTAGAAGTTGATGCATCTGGGTTCGCCACTGGAGCTGTTCTCCTCCAGCGCAAAGCAGACGGCAAGCGACATCCTATTGGATATTATTCGTCCACCCTCAACAACGCCGAACGCAACTATGATATATACGACCTCGAACTCCTGGCAATCGTCAAAGCCTTTCGTCATTGGAGGCCCCTTCTAGCAGGGTCTCCTCACAAAATCAAAGTATTTTCGGACCACCTCAACTTACAATACTGGAGATCACCGCAAAAGATTAGTAGGCGCGTAGCCAGGGAAGTACTCGAACTCTCGGAATACGACTTCGAGATTCACCACATAAAAGGGACTTCTAACGGCCGTGCCGATGCATTATCGCGGAGACCAGATTATGACCAAGGCGAAAGAGACAACGAAGGAGTAACCGTGCTACCAGAGAACGTCTTTGCACACGCTACTACGTTGGAGGAACCGCGACATCCACACTGGAGACCGGAGATTCTGCCAGTAGAAATGACGCCGGAACATCCCATCTACGAACAGGATATAGCTAAGTTGAAACCTTGGGTTGACGCCCACAAACTAAAAGACATCGAAGGAACATGGTATAAAGACGGACGCCGAGTGGTCACCGGCGGTATCCACGACAAACGCACCATTATCGCCGCTCACCATGACTCCCCCGTCTACGGCCACCCAGGCATCAAACGCACTCTTCAACTTACGGAACGACACTACTGGTGGCCGCAAATGAAGAACGATGTCATCGATTACGTCAAGGGTTGTGCGGAATGCCAGCGGCACAAAGTCAATCTCCGACCAATCAGAGCACCCCTACAACCTATCTATCCCAAACCAGAAGCCCTACCATTCGAGACTATCGCAGTAGATTTTATTACTAAACTCCCTGTCTCCCGCGGATACGACTCTATTCTCACGGTAACCGACCACGATTGCACCAAAGCTGCTGTCTTCATCCCGTGTAATGAAGAGATAACGGCTGAAGGAATGGCTGCCCTGTATGTGTCTCATGTCTTCCCACGATTTGGACTCCCCTCGCGTGTTATCAGTGATCGAGACCCCCGCTTCGCATCCAAATTTATGCGAGAGATATGTAAAATCCTTGGCATCAGCCAAAATATCTCAACCGCCTATCATCCCCGAACCGACGGCCAATCGGAACGAACAAATCAATGGCTGGAGCAATATCTCCGTTTCTGGGTAAATGAGCGGCAAGATGACTGGGTCCGCTATCTGCCTATGGCAGAATTCACGCATAACAATTGGCCTAATGAAACCACACGGGAGTCCCCCTTCTTTCTCTTATCTGGATTCAATCCTCGCGCTGATTGGACCGATAGGCCTTCCCCTATCCCACAAGTGTCATTAAGACTAGACCAATTCAAACAAGCGCGACAGCGCGCTTTCTCTTGCATGCTCCGAGCGCAGAAGTCATGGGTCAAACACAAAGATACGCCCAAGTTCAAAGAAGGAGACCTCGTGTGGCTGGAAGGACGTCATCTACGCACCCATCAACCAACCGCAAAACTAGCGGCTAAACGACACGGGCCATTTAAGGTCATCCAGGTGATGTCCCCTGTCAACTATCGCCTCGAGCTTCCCACGCAGTGGAGCATCCATGATGTTTTCCACATAGATCTTCTCACACCTTATCGCGAAACACCCACGCACGGACCAAACTATCAACGCCCACCACCTGATTTGGTCGATAATGAAGAAGAATACGAAGTCGAGAAGATTCTAGATTCTCGGCGATTCGGCAGGAAGCGTCGGCTCCAGTACCTTGTCAAATGGAAGGGCTATCCAGACTCAGACAATCAATGGATAGATAAGGATGACGTATTTGCCGATGAAGCCGTTCGGGAGTTCAAACATTCTAACCCCGACCAAGAAACGCATATAAGGGTGACCTCTTGTCGCGATAAGTCCCCAACTCCCATTTATTCCATGTCCTCTACTCGACGCAATGACCAGCTTGCCCTCCTCTCTACCCTTGTCAACGACTCCACCGCCACGCTTGTCAACCCCGACACCGCCAACGACGCCGCAGCCACTAGAGTTGCAGGTGGAGGCCGTCCCTCCGTGCAGCATGAGGAAGACGGCCCTATCACTAGTGAAGAACTGCACCAGACACTGCAACGATTCCCTATGCCCGTACAGGGAATTGTCGACGACGATTCAGCAACAACTCAACCAGCACCTCCGCCGCCAATGTACGCCCTCACAAACCCCGACACCGGTGAGCCCGAAGTCTTCCTCACCGAAGACGAGTTGTTTCGGCTTCAAGCAGCTGTCCCGCGCGGTGAAGCCACCGAACGCTATGAAGAAGTACGAGCAAGAATGGAAAGAAACGGCGGCGCGGTGGCAGCGGGAGCAACTGCATATCGCCGCCTGCCGACGACGGATGATGAAGGAACGGAAAGAGTATTGGACGAAGATGAGGATGAAGACGAGCTTGGAGACCATTACCCCATCAGGCACGCATTCCTTAACCATGAATTCTACGCTGAAGATCCAGCCGCCACTCCCTACCTCGTCGACGCAGCGGGGGGGCCTCTACACCGAGGACGAGTCGCCGTGGCACAAGCGGCTCGTTATACACCAATGGGAGAACGAGACCCAGCAACCAGGGTCGTCGTCCCTGAAGGGTTCCGGGTCAATCGAGGACCCGATTACATTCCGTTCCCGATCAAGCTCCCCAACGGACCGACAGTACAAGCCTCCCACGTACAAGTTATCCAGGGAGGAGACCCCTTCGTACTCGGACTAGCTCCGGGGTCGGGTTTCCTTTATGGTAAACCCCTCTATGCCACTCCGCACCTCCCCAAAAACAACCGCGCGTTCATCCCACACGAGGAGTATTTTATGCTCCGCGATCGACATCCCACAGACCTGCTGCTCATGCGCATCGGGGATGTCACTCTCACCCAAGAATTGCGCCGGTTCCGGCAATTTGCCTTTGCCGAGGACCAATTGGAGAAGCGGATACGGCAGTTACGGCTGGAGCAGGAGATGGTAGTCCAGGACAAAAAGGACAGTCTCTATCGGTTGGAACGTGCTAACATATTGGCAAGGATGGAAGATGAGGCAGAAAGGATGAGACAGGAATCGGTGGCGGATTAGTGAGGTGGGCCTCACTCCTGAAAAGGGGGTGATGTTACGGTACGGACTTGATGATTCATTACGCACGACTCATGACCGGTTATGACTACGGTCCGGTATTGATATTAGTCATGGACTCTTACATCGTATCAGTCAGCATAGTAGTTCGCATGTGATTGTGACTCATGTATGACTCATTCCTAGGATAGCTGTACTAGGGTTCGAGCTAGTTACGCTATTGGTTACCTACTATTCCAGCGGCGCTTTAAAGCCCGCGCGTATTTGTATAAGTAGTCGACTCGGAAGGCCAAGATTCTCCATCTTGGTCTTCTTCAATCCACCTTCTGAATCGTCTCTTGTCTGCCTTAGTCTTCGACTAAGTGTGCCTCCGCTAAGTGTCTACCAAGGGGCACTTCTCTTTATCCTTTTGCTGCAGCGTGTGCCAGTGTGCCCCTGTTCAGCCTGCGTTGGGTTGACACGTGATCCCCATTCGCCAGACTTTCGCTAAGTCGATTATGCCCTTCACGAGTCCAAGTCGGACTAACGCCGGTGGAGCGTAACACTCGTCAAGCTCTGTGTCTGTTTCGGACTCATCACTGCCTGCTGGTGCCTTGTACTCACTCCCACTTGACTCAGATTCCTCAATGAGCACGGGAAACTTTGGATCGTCATCCTCAGATGTCACCTCTTCAGGTTGTTGTAAGTATCTTGTTTCCCATAACAATAACTCTACTCACGTTTACCAGGCTCATTAAGACCATCAATGCTCAACTCCGGAGTAGTCAATCCCATCTCTAGGTCTGTTTCAGGTCAGTGTTGTCTTTTTTTGGGGCAACGTGATAAGCTCCGTCACACTGACTTGTGGCCAAGGGGTTACTGTTGCTCTTCCTTGGTCTTTTCACTGGGGTCTCCAAGTTTCCTTCATGTTCGGAGCCAAGGTCTGGGCATCATCGGTAAGTGGTTTACGCTGCATGGAATTACAATAGTACCTTTATTGACTGCTCCAGGTAGGTTTCTGTTTCGCTTTGCTCTGGGCTGCGACATTTGATCGATGGGGTTGTTTGCTTGTCGGTCCATATCTTTTGTTTTCTGTTTTTCTGACTTCTCTAACTTGGCGACGCTTCGCATTTTAGTGGCTCTCAGCTTCTCGGCTAGTACCTTCGCCGCTGCCTTTTCTTGTTTATCTGCTTTGACCTTCTCTGAACTCTGGCGTGGGGGCCCACGGTCGATGAAACCTGGATGAGCATTGGCGTTTGAGGCTCGAGTAACGCGATCAGCCATGATTGAGGGTAAAGAGAGATGGGACTCCGAAAATTTTACGATTATTGGTGAGTGTTGATCCCCCTGCCCGATGGCACAATTTGTGGCTGATTGCGCTGGACAAACTGCACAGTTACTACCTCATAGGGAGACCAAATTTAGGTATAATGCGCCATACAACTGTGACTACGCTGACATCTATTCCGTTCTGAGACAATGAAGAAACGATTGTCGTACCATGCTCGAGTTTTCCCCTGCCCGTATAAGTGTGGCCTGTACTGCCGCTCGGCAGGTGGACTCACTCAACACTGCGCTGTTTGTTCCTGAAACCCAGCAAACTGCCATGCGCAGTCTACACCTTCCCCAAATCCAACCATAGGGCCACCTCGCACACCGACACCTCCTCTTACTTCTCCTGCTCCTCAAACGCCTGAAAATCCTGGTCAAAACTCCCATCCGGCCACTCCTGGCTCTGTGCGCCGATATCAGTGGACAACAAATAGAAGAGGTGTAAAGAGTCGGATACACCCATATCTTGATGGTTTGTTCCTTTGATGGCCCCGAGTCTAAACTGCCGTTTTACTGATGTTGATTTGTACAGGGCAGCCTTGTGATGCAGACGGTTTCGATCTACCTAAAGATACCTCCCCAACTCCTGAGGAACCACGTGCAAATGATGACTTCTTCCCTTACTCCTCACGCGCCGAGTTCGAGTTGGCTGATTTCTTGTTTAGGAGGGTTCAGATGGCCGGGGCCAAGATATCTGATTTAATGGACATCTGGGCCGCGTATCAACAAATCTATGAGATCGACCCTACTTATGGACCGCCGTTTTCCAGTGCTCAGGATCTATACAACACAATTGATAGCACGGAAATAGGCGGTGTAGCTTGGCAGGCCTTCTCAGTAGAATTCGATGGAGATGCCACTGGTGAATCGGTTCCGCCATGGAAGAGGAAGTCATATGAGGTCTGGTTTCGAGACCCTCTCAAGGTTGTGGAGGCGCAGATAGCAAATAAGGACTATGCGCTCGAGGTGGATTACGCACCTAAGCGCATGTTTAGCAGGCCAGGAAAACGTCAGTACTCAGATTTCATGTCCGGTAATTGGGCATGGGAACAGGCGGTATGTTATTTCTCCTCGATTGGTCATAAGCTAACTCCATGGGACGTAGGACATCATTTCCAAAGATCCAGAGACGCATGGATCCGCTTTTGTACCCGTGATCCTCGGAAGTGACAAAACTACAGTTTCGGTAGCAATGGGCCACAATGAGTACTATCCGCTGTACATCTCCATCGGGAATGTCCAGAACCATGTGAGGAGAGCGCATCGAAATGCTGTCAGCCTTGTGGGGTTCCTTGCTATTCCGAAGAGTGGGATTTTACTAGTATGCAACGTTTTTCGAGCTGACCAAGACCTTTACCAGCCGATAAGCAACATGAGGAAAGCTCGGAGTTCCGCAAATTTCGACGTCAGCTCTTCCATACATCCCTCACACACATTCTGCGCTCTTTTGAACCATGGATGACCAAGTCACGGATTACACGATGTGGGGACGGTTATTTTAGACGTGTTATTTATGGGTTGGGTCCCTACATCGCCGATTACCCCAAGCAAACCCTTTTGGCAGGTGTTGTATACAGGTGGTGCCCAAAGCAAGTTTCCCGCTCTTTGTACCATTCACAAGCTCACGTTGATCCGATAGATGTACAGCTCTACCAAGTAATTTTGATGACGATGCAACAGCAATCTTCCGGTCACACGCTCACACCGAGTTGTTGAGAGATGCTTTTGAGGGCAAACCTGGAATTTTATGGGAAGGATACGGCATCATCAGTGATATTATAGTGAGTAACTCGTAACCTCTGCCTACTAGTGTAGGTCATGCGCGCTCATTGTCCGATAGCCCTTCACAGCTCATTTCCCACGAGCTAACATTCACGAACTCCTATCACCAGATCTCCTCCACCAAGTCATCAAGGGTACATTCAAGGACCACCTTGTCGAATGGGTAGTCGATTACCTCAAGATTGTCCTCAGAATCTCTCGTGCAAATGAGACACTTGCTGACATAGACCGGCGGTGCGTGTCTGAGTCCTCTCACACCCGAATCAAAAACAACTCGGAATACTAACCCTTCATTAGGATTGCTGCCGTACCTTTGTTTCCAGGTCTGCGGCGATTCCCCGAGGGCCGCGGTTTCAAACAATGGACAGGCGACGACTCAAAGGCTCTGATGAAGGTGTGTCTTTGACTCGTCAATCACCTACTGCGGGCTAACTCTGATCATGTGTAGGTCTATCTGCCAGCTATTGTAGGTTATGTCCCTCCACGGATGGTCCGGGCACTTGCAGCGTTCATGGAATTCTGCTATCTTGCCCGACGATCACAGCTTGACGAAGACACATTGGATCAAATTGATATGGCTGTGGCCCGTTTCCATCAGGAACGCGAAATCTTCAAGGAAACAGGTGTGCAGAAAGACTTTTCATTGCCACGACAACACTCCCTTTCCCATTATTGTTTCCTCATCCAACAATTTGGCGCTCCGAATGGACTCTGTTCGTCGATTACCGAGTGTAAGCACATCAAAGCCGTCAAAGAACCTTGGCGTCGCTCAAGCCGCAACAAGCCACTTGGGCAAATGCTGTTGACAAATCAGCGTTTGGACAAGCTCGCGGCAAGCCGGGTTGATTTTGGAGCACGCAGTATGCTGGAGGCTTCACTGCTGACGTCTAGTGTTGCTATTGAGCGTCCGAGGCCCATGGGTCCTGGTGGTCATGACGGCGATGTTGAAGCTGCTGCCGGAATCACTTCCATGGGGGATGTGCGGTTTTCCCGTAACCCTGGTAAGCAATTATACAATGTATGGCTATGTATAGTATTGACCCCATTTAGCTCAAGGCTATCCCAAGACCATCGACAGACTTTCTGCTTATGTCAATCAGCCGCGACTTCCCGAATACATTCGCCGTTTTCTATATGATCAATTCCACCCCAAGGCAGAAGTGTGTGGCATGGATGTTGCACTCCATTTGTGCCCTTTTGTCCCAAACGCACTTCACATCAAGGTTTTTCATTCTGCTGTGTGTACTTACCATGCTCCAAGTGACCTCTCGGAAATTGGTGGCATGCACCGTGAATTCATTCGTGCAACTCCTTCATGGAAGAAAGGCCCTGGTCGTTATGACTGCATCTACGTTGAGAGGGATTCCAAGTTGGATGGTTTTTTGGGACTTTCCGTTGCACGCGTAAACCTCCTCTTCTCATTCAGCTTTCAGGATACTGTATACCCCTGTGCGTTTGTGCAGTGGTTTTCTACATATGGCAACTCTCCATGCGAAGACACAGGCCTGTGGAGGGTGAAGCCCGAGTTTGATGCAAGGGGAAGGCGACTGTGTTCAGTGATACATGTTGACATGATTCTCCGTTTGGCACACCTTATTGGTGCAGCAGGGGCCCAGAAACTCCCCAGAAACTTCTCACATCACGACTCTCTGTATGCGTTCCAACTTTTCTATGTAAACAAGTATGCAGACCATCATGCACACGAAATCGTGTTCTAGTCCTTTACAGTAAATGTCACAGTAGTGGTGTAAGATAAGAGTGCCCAGTGAATCCGAAAGCGGAGAGAGCTACCACCAGCGTTGGAGACAAGACTGAGATCCGAAGGCATGTGTGTTGGCTGTTGGCAAGGTGCCGGCTGTGATAGCAATCGGGCCAGAGTGCCGTGAGGACAGAACGTGAAAGCGCTAGCGCGACATCTACTACAAGGGAAGAAGGGAGAGGGCCGCCGGGGAGGGTTTTAAGGACGACGATGTGAGCGAGGGCTAGGACAAAAGCGGGGTTCTAAGGTGGTAAAGGGCGGGCGAGGTGGTGTGGCCCGAGGTCGGCGGCTCAGACGATGGCAGTGAGGTTGGAAGCGTTCAAAAGCAGGCAGGGTCCTCGGGCTGGGCTGGTTGACGCGAGAGCAGGGGCAAAATCTTAGGGAGTAGACACGAGACAGGAGAGGGAAACAACGGTGGTATTGATGAGACGAGAACGTGAGCTCATATACATGCGATCCGTATACGACGCATTCAAAGCTAAGTCAAACGTATAGTGAGAGGGGGGGGGGGCGTAACAGGACGTGAGAGAATACGAGCATAGGGATCGACGAACGGGAAGTGATCGATGAATGGGAAGTGGCATAGGCATGAGCAGAGAAAATGGAATATCGGCGCGAACACGAGAAGAGAGATAAACGAAGTTAGGAGAAAAAGATAAATGAGCGTATAGTAATTACAGACAAAGGAAGTCGAGACGGATGACGTACAACAAATGACCTCCGATGACAGCGCGACAACCAGCGCAATCTCCAGCAGCGTCTTGTGGGTGGCTAAGAACAGCCGACCAGGTGGAATGGCAAGAGACGAGTGGTTGGCAGAGTGGTAGAGTGTCTTGATAGGTTGAAAGGAAAAGGGTGCGGTCGACGCTGAACGGGCGATACAATGAATGAAGGAGTCAGGCACGAGTTCCGAGGCATGGGCATCGGATAGCATCGTGTAGGTGTCCGGGGTCAAGACGAGAAGGGCAGTGATACCAGACAGCGAGAACGATGTGGTAGGGAACGGCAGAGACGAGGCTGAGAATGATGAGGCAGAAGTGATGGATTAAGGTCGAATATTAGCGTATGAAGTAGGCAGGGGAACGAGGACAAGGAAAAGAGGGCTGAGATAGAAATTCGGAGCGGCGACGACTCGACAAAGGTGACTCAAGGCATGAGGCCTGCATGAGGATGCATGGCATATTTGCGAGTGGCCTAAGAGCCGTCTTGCAGTGAATCCGACTCGGGATCATTGTTGTGCATCGGTGTAGTGTCGAGGGAGGGAACAAAGGAGTGATTGAGTGTGTGTGGATGTGGATGGAAAGAGCGCGAGATAGAGGTGGTGCCACGCAATGGAAACACGAGACCAACATGGGAGCCAAGACACGCGATGTCAGACTGAGACCAAGAAGCCAAAAATAGACAATTTCAGGCCCAGAGCCGAGGTATCCTTACAACGGGAAGGTCATCAGCGCAGTGTGGCTGGAGCTGTCAATGTGGTAGAGCGTCCCTTGAGTGAGATGGACAGAGCATCATAGATCTGTTTGTCTGTGTATTACAGGTGATCTATGAGTGATTTTCAGAGTTCTCACTAATCGGTCATTGAAACAGGAAGTTCTAGAGTCTGCAGAACGGCGTTCACACTCTGCTCAAGGTAGAGCACGCCTTACCCCTACACACCACTGAGCTACATGGCGACCAGCAAGGAGTGGGTGTTTGATTTGTCCGCATCCTCTCCGCCCCCACATCGAGGCCTGGAATCGCACAAGTAAGTCCAAGTTCTTACGTACTTCTGCTAGCACCGATGATCAGTTATAGCAGCCCTTGTGCTTCTAGCCCCTTGGTCCGTGTATCAATGAAGAGCCATAATTTGGTCTTGTCCCCCGAAACCATGGGGCCACTCCCTGGGGTCGAAGTCTACGTCGTCAGTTCAAATCCAAGCACACATGACATTCGAATCAAGTTTCCAGAAAATTTACGACAAACCCTTGTTGCCACCATAATCTCAGCTTTCCGAAAGCTCAACAAATTGGTAGTCCATGCCGGTGAGCCTTTCACATATTCTGACTTAATATTAAGCTCATCGCAATCATCTAAGACTCGTACGAATTTAAGATTGTATTTTCCCACCATGAGGTAGATGTGGCAGCTGCCTCTGTGTTAATTAACGAAGATTGGGAACTTATCATTCGAGTTCGGAGGGTTAGCTGGTTGCGCCAACATTTTTTGTCATCTGCGTATTACTAGTAGTTATTTCAAATTATGCTCAACTTGCAAATTTAACGGTCTCTCTGCTCCCTGGCCCCAGCAACTGCGTATATTTGGCCCCTTTCACTCTGCCCTCCTGCAATGGTTCAGTCTTTTTTAGGTTGAAAGACGAGACATCACAGTACTTCTCGAGTGGGGGGATTATATTCTGGTGCATCGTTGCATGCCGTTCCCCCGCCTTTGGCCCAATAACCTACCCATCTCGCTAGTGCCTTCCTTTGGTCAGCCTTGTCTTCAATTGCTGAGATCCCAGCTCTCTTGGCACAGTGGCCCATTGTGGTAAAACACGCCCAATGTTACGCCCTAGCAGGGGCGTGGGTTCTAAAGGTTCTGAATCACACAAGTATCAAGCGAAGACCTCTGTTGTCTTATTACTATGAAATACGAATGATAAAAGTGTGGCACAAGGTGCAGCACTACTCTGTAATGTAGGACTCCTCGTCCGAAGTGTCTAGCACTTCTCTACACTTGATCTTGCTAGTGCACAGAGTATAACAGGTGTAACGCGTTGATATAGTTCAACTGCAAAGACTTTGAAGTGTCCTGGTTAGGGACTGAGGTAGGGGATGCACAAGAAGAGAGGGATAAGGCGAGGTCACACCAAAGTACGGAGGCAAGGTTGCTAGATTGCAAACGAAGCCAAGTCTGGCTTCCTACGGTCTATGGTACAGGTTTATATAGGACAGAGTTCCAAACAACATGAACACAAGTCCACACAATATCAAAGAGACTAAACGGAGTAACCAGAAGTTCGGATCAAAGAAACAGCGCCACTAGTAACAGTAGCTCCTTTGGTAACAAGGTATAGTACAGAAGGGGAAAGGCAGGGTGGAGACATACTGTGACTTAGGTCCGAAGCGTCGGATCATAACATGAGCCCCTCTCTAAGTCAACTCTCCCTAGAGTGCTTTGAAGTCCATCAGGTCATAGACATCGTTGTCTACATCGTTGGAGGGGGTGCTTTCGCGAGGGAGGGGGCAGCGATGTTGGCGAAGGAAGTTGAAGGGACCATGGGCCCCACACTTGTGACAATTTTCATACTTGGGGCACTTGATTTCTTCGTGGCTGTTGCTGGTAAAACACTTGCCACACCATTGAGTGCGTTCTTCTGGGGCTGGCCAGAGGCACTGATAGGGGAAGTGGTCAGTGCTAGAACACCTCCAGCAAAACTTCTGTTTTTGAGGGCAGGCGAAGGAGAGGTGGTCTTCAGACTGACACCTGTAACAAAGTCGAATGGTGCCAGTCTCCTTCTTGTTGGCTCTGCGCTTGCGTCTCTTCTTCCTTTCTGCAGAGGGGCTAGGTCCTTCTGGTTCGTCGTGGAGTCTTGGCATGGAGTGGTAGCGAGGTGGAGCAGGGGCAGGAATGTGGTGGACTTCAAAGGGGTGAGTTTCTTCTTCCGGAGGAGGGGGGTGTAGTGTGAGCCATCGGTCTGCAATCCGGACATAGGCCTTGTGTTCTTGCAGCCTTCTTCGGGTGCTGGTTAGTTGCATGTCCATGTTGAGGAGGTGCCTTTTGAGGGGCTCCATCGTCTTGTACAGGCCTTCAATCTCCTTTCGGAGGGCCTTCTGGTTTCACAAGAGTCGGCGAGTCCTGGAGATTTCTGCTGTGAGGCGGTCATCTTTCAGGTCTTCTAGGACTTCATCGACTTGTCTGGCTGTGGGGGAAGCTTCGTCCAAGTTCTGCATCTGGGCTGGGGTGATGGGGGGAGCTGGATTGTGGGGGTCGTCGTTTCTGGGAAGGAGGAAGAGGGGGAGGCCATAGTGCGGGAGGTTCTTGCCCATGGTGCCGATGACATCTTCTTTGTTTTCACTGATCTTGATCCATTTGGCATCCTTTCGGATGTACGAGGTTGGGTCAGCGTCGTCAGGGATGAGGAAGTGGACATAGCGGCTGCTCCAGGGGTCATTCAAGAAGAAGGGGTAACCAGGGTCGTCGTCTTCTTCAGCAGTGATGTGCATCCTTTCATAGTTAATGGGGAGTGCGTCCATGATTGGGTTGTTGATTATTTCGCTGAGACGAGCCATGGTCACTCTAGGATCAGGGGGGGAGGTGGTAGGTCGGTGTATCTCGGGAGTAGGGGGAGCTGTGTGTCCAGGAGGGGGAACACAAAGGGCTATTCCTCCTCCTTCTGTTTCTATGATGCTGGGCATGGTGGGATCGATGGGTTGTGGTTCCTGGATGAGTGAAGGCAAGGAAGGGGGTCATGCTGGGAAGGGAGAATAGCCAGAGGAGGGTGTGACAGAGGGTGTTTCGTCAAAGGAGCCTCTTTCCATGGCACGAGCAACAAGACGTTCTACAGAGGAGGAGCGAGAGGGCATGGTGAGGAAGCTAGTGGGGAAGGTGGTTGCTGTTCGTACTGTTACTTCCTTTCGTTTTAACCATTGCTTTGCTCCTTCGCTTCTGGGGTTGCTTTCAAAGTGTTCCTGAATAAGTTCTGGGGCGTTGAGGTTCTTTTCTGGTTCCCAACTGTTGTGTGCATCGGAGTATCCCTTCCACTTGATTAGGAACTGTAACTGGTTCCTGTGGCGTCTTGTTTCTAGTATTTTCTCGACTTCCCACTCCTGTTCTCCATCTACTAGATCTGGGGGTGGTTCCGTAAAGTTCTTTCCATGTATGGAGGTTTCTTTGTATGGCATCAGGAGTGATGCATGGAATACTGGGTGGATCCGCCACTGATGGGGAAGTTTCAGGGCATATGTGGTGGCGGAGATCTTCTTTGTGACCCTGAAGGGTCCATATCTTTTTGGGGCTAACTTGAAACTAGGGTGCGTTGTTTTCAAGTTCCTGGCATCCAGCCACACACTATCTCCTTCTGTGTGTTGTTCAAAGCGAGAGGATCCTTTGTAGAGTGACTGTGCATGGGTAATTGCTGCTTGGGCGGTCCTTCTGGCTTCCTGGATTCGCTCCAATCTCTCTTGTGTTCCTGGTACTGTGGTCGTTCTTTCTGGTTGGTGTACTCTTGGGATGTACCCAAGGATTAATTCGTAGGGTGCCTTTTTAGTGGTTGCGCTTGGCCAGGAGTTGTGGGTGTACTGTGCCAGTGGTAGTAGCTCCGCCCAATTGTCTTGTTGATGGTTTATAAACATTCGGAGGTACTGTTCTAACCACTGGTTTGTTCGCTCTGATTGTCCATCTGTTTGTGGGTGGTATGCTGTGCTGATGTTTTGTTCTATGTCAAGCACTCTGCACAGTTCTTTGATGAACTTCGCTGTGAATCTGGGGTCTCTGTCGGAGATGACCCTTCTTGGTAGTCCATAGTGTGGCAGGACAGTTTTGGCATAGAGTTTTGCCACTCCTTCTGCGTCTATTGTTTCGCTGCATGGGATAAAGAAGGCTGCTTTGGAACAGTCATGATCCGTGATGGTGAGAATTGTGTCATTGTCTTCTGATTGGGGTAGCTTTGTGATAAAGTCTAGAGCGATGGTTTCAAAAGGGAGTGCTTCTGGGTTAGTCTTGATGGGGAATATCGGTGGTTTTGGGTTCCCAGGGAAGTTCTTGTTTGATTGGCATGTGGCACAGCCCTTTACATATGCGGATATGTCGTCTTTCATGTTTGGCCACCAAAAGTCTTGTGACACTAACCACAAGGTCTTTGTTATTCCGGGGTGTCCAGCTGTTTTTGTATCGTGAAACAGGGAGATTACCCCCCTCTTTAGCGGTGTGTTGTCCACAACCACCAGTTTGTCACCTTTCCACCAGTGTTTGCCTTGTTTTACTAGGTGGAAGGGGGCGGCCCACTCGTCCAGAGTGTCTTGGTGGTCTAATTGGTGTGCCATGACTGTAACGCCACTACAGGGGCGTTGCATATGACCTGTACAGAGTCAGTCGAATCGTGGTAGCGCAAGCTCCAAGGCTTGGCTTCAGTGAGATGGTGCACAAGGATCACAAGGACGGTAGTCACTTGGATCGTAGAGGGGAGGGCCAAGACTCGAAGGTCTGGCAAAGGCAAGGGGGTTCGCGAGACTTGTGAAAGCACAAAGGCGTTCGAGTGTAGTATTTACACAAGAAGTCTAGTCTACCGTACAAGCTAGATAGGACTAGGTTTAAATAGGTAACAGTCTGTATGGCGACCACAAACAGATGGCGCCATCGTTAGTCTCGGAACAAAGGATGGGACATAAAGGGAACAAAGGGGCATCGTACTAGGAGTAAAAGGAAATCACGCGGGGTCGCGCGCGATTGGGAACACGTCGGAAACTAGCACATGTCGAACTTTATCAGAAGGAAACATCGATAAGTAAGGCGCGCGATAGGAACCGGATAATCGTAAGGTCCGCGTAATCGTACAGGGCTCGTATAGTGTGGGAAGGGGAACAGGGATATGCAAAAGAACGAGTCCGAAGGAAATTGTAACATTACCCCCCGTCTTGGCCTGAAGACGCCTCGACTTCAGGACTCCGGGTCGACAAGGTCGTAGATGTCAGCGTCGAGGTCATTCTCCGGCCATGGGGAGACGTCGAGCCGACAGTAGTGAGTTTTGAGGAAGAAGAGGGGACCGCGCTTTCCACATTTGCGGCACATCTCGTATTGCGGGCATCGGATCTCGTCGTGATTAGCGTTAGTGCGGAAGCATTGTCCGCACCACCTCCCTTGAATCTCGGTGGCGATGGTTGGGGGCTCTGGGACCGTGAAGGAGGTAGATGCTTCAGTACTTATTGCCTGCCGAATACGTTCGTCTGCTTGGGAGGTGGTAATGACTTCCTCGACCATTCCTGCACGACGGAAGATGCACCGATAGGACTGGTGCTCTTGACTTTGACAATGTCGGCAGGCTGGTCGTGGTCTAGTGGGACAGTCACGTATGAGGTGATGGGAGCTGCCGCAGTGATAGCAGCGTCGTCGATGGGGTTTGTCGGCAAGACGGGGGAATTCTAGTGGTCCCCCTTGTCGTGGGGAAAAGGGGATAGCGTAGCGGGAGTGTCGGAGGGGAGCTGGGAGGGCTGTCATTCGTGCATACTCGTTACCAATGGTGGCAAGGGCTCCCGCATACTGAAGCCGTCTCTTAGTGCTAGCCAGCATGAGGTCCACCATGAGTCGGTCCGACCGTAGTTTGCGAGCGTCTTCCTCCAGTTTTTCGCATTTCTCATCGATCTCTTTGAGCGCGAGAAGCCCGGTATGCAGCCTAGTGACTTCAGCCGTGAGTCGCGGGGAGTTGAGCTCGATGAGGGTTTCGTCTAAGGCGCAGGCGCGAATGTCGTGGGGATCGAAGAACTGGAGTTGTTCAGCTGTGAAGGGGGGCGCCGAGACGTTAGGCCTGAGTGATGAGAGATAAACTGTTTCCCCATAGTGCGGTTGTCCGGCGCCCATCGTTCCTACTACCTCGGTGAATCCTTTGTGATAGTAGATATACTTCGCAGTATTGGATCCACCATCGGGTAGTGGGATCTGTAGGGGGTAGAACTTCGGGGTGCCTAGTGTGTTTGGGAAAAAGGGGGCGCCGGGGTCATCAGAGTCGTCAGGAGGGGAGTCAGGTCGGTTGTAGTCAATGGGTGTGTGGACGTGGACTGGAGTGAAGGGTTCGAGTGGTGGTGGTGGCGTGGAGGGTGAGTGTAGCGGTATGACTTATCGCTTACAACTAGACCAAGGTGAAAGTTAGCGAACTGAACTGGGAGCACACCCAAGCCTAGCGCGGAGACAAGTCACGCGCCGAACGTACAGGCACAGCGGAGAGTAGACACACGTGAGGACTTTATACAAGTCCAAAGGTCAGGTGATCACACTGTGGCACGCTGAGTGGAGAACCAAGAGGACAAGTTAACATTGGAGAGGTAAGGGAAGTACAAGAGAATACGCACCTGAGTGGAGAACCAAGAGGACAAGTTGGTTCCACTCAGGATGCTACATGAGGGTTTATATACATTGCTGCGGCTGAGTTCGAATTACTACAGAACCTTATTACTAAAGGTATGTGTAACAGTAATGAGTCAGGCGCTGACGCGTCGTGTCTAATAATAGCGTTATCTGTTGTGCTGACTGATGCACAGTCATTAACGCTGACAGAACAATGACGTGGTCTTATCTATGAGTCACAACCCTATGACAACGTAGTCTAGAACTATCTAGAATGTTCCCTGCTTATCGTCCAATGAGAAACTTCTTTACTTAATGAGGAAAGTGACCTAAGAGATAACATCCAATAAGGAAGTTACTATCCCAGGGTCACGTGCTAGTAGGTGCACATGTTGGCATCACGTGACTAACCATCTTATCATATCTAATGATAAGGTCTTGGATGCTCGAGCACAACGTTGGAGTCTCGTATCTCCACCAAATAAATCCGTAAAAATACAGAAAAATAAGGTAAAAATAGAGCGTCCGTGACATCACCCCCCTCCTTAAGGGTCGACATCCGCGTTGGCCGATGTATCCATATGATGAGCTTGCCAAGGCAAGGACGCGTAAATAAGAGCCGCTATTTTTCTAGGCGCGCCCGGGTTTGAAGAATGGAATTCCTTAACCGCATCGGGGGCATGTGCTAGATTCTTAGCTGGTTCCCAAGTGTCCTCACCCTCACCGTATCCTTTCCAACGGACGAGGTACTTAAGAGTACGACCAAAGAGTTTAGAGTCTCTTATATGGTCAACTTCATACTCTTCTTCTCCCTCGACTGTTATTGGATCGGGTGGTGGAGGCGTGAGCCCATTGACTTTGTTTCCTTTGTAAGGAGAGAGGCGGTCTACATGAAATACATCATGGATCCGTAATGCAGGGGGTAGTGCAAGCTTGTAGTCGACGTCACTTATGACCTTAGTGACTTCAAATGGGCCTAATTGCTTTGGTCCCAATTTGGACGACTGCTGATGTATCTTTATCTGCTTAGCTTGCAACCAGACTTTATCCCCAACATTGAAGGAGTATGGCTTAGTCCTTTGTTCAACGTCTGTCTGCATTCGCCTTTTACTTAGGCGTAGAGCCGCTTCTGCGTCCTTACGAGCGGAAACTAAGTGCTGAAGGCGCTTGTCGAGCAGTGGAATACCCGTGGGTCTACCAGCAGGAATAGTGAAGTCCGGCGTGAAGCCATATAGTAGCTCAAATGGAGTATGTCCCGTAGCTGAGTTGAGCCTACTATTGACTACGAATTCTGCTGTAGGAAGCAGGTCTGCCCAATCATCCTGTCTCTTGCTAATGAACATGCGCAAATATATTTCGACTTCCTGATTTTTGCGCTCAACCTGCCCATTAGCTTGAGGGTGATAGGCTGTGGTTAGCCCTGCGTCTATTCCTAGTCGCTTGTAGAGGGCACGCATGCTTCGTGCTGCAAATTGGGGTCCTCTATCGCTTATGACTTTGCGAGGGATCCCATGCAGGGGGAAGACTTGCTCAAAGTAGATGGATGCCACCCCATCAGCCGTAATCTGAGAAGTCGTGGGGAACAGATGAATCTGTTTCGTATAATGATCTACGATGTTTAAGATCATGTCTTTCCCACGTGACATGGGCAGTGGACCGATTAAATCGATCCCTACGATCTGCCATGGTCCCTCAGGAACTTCTTGCGGCTGAATGGTTGCTTTGGGGTGCAGATCTTTGCGGTAACGTTGGCATCGATCGCATCCTTCTACATATGAGGCGATAAAGCCTGACATGCGTGGCCACCAATAGTAGCGACTGACTAGCTCTATGGTTCCGTTCTTTCCAGGGTGTCCGGTAGTGACCGAGTCGTGGCAGGACTTTACCACGTCTCTGCGAAGGGCTCGGTCGTTTGGGACATATAATTTACCCCGGTGGTAAATGAAACCGTCTTCTTCTTCCCACATTAAGACGCCATCTGTGAGAGCCTTGGGAGCGGTCTTAGATATGCTTTTAAGACCTTCTATAACTTCGGCTTCTCGAATGGATGCGAGCTTAATGCGATTCCCTAAGGAATCTATTTCGGGGATGAAGTGCGCTTTAGCGGCAGCTAGGAAGTGCTCAGGTTTTAATACCTGGACCTGGCGGTTATCTTCAGAGTCTCGGACCTGGTCTCGTGAGAAACGACTTAATGCATCGGCTTGCATGGATTCTCCTTTCTTGTAAGTGATTTTGAAGGCGAACCGACTTAAGAATAAGGCCCATCGAGCTTGGCGCCTATTCAAGTCTTTCATGGTTGCCCACCATTCCATATTCTTATGGTCGGTGATCACTTCAAAAGAGATGCCTTCGAGGAAATGTCTCCAATCCTCTAGGGCACGGATTAAGCCGAGCATTTCTCTGTCGTAAATTTCATAATTGCGTTCTTCTTTGCTCATAGACTGTGAGCGATACGCAATAGGGTGCCAGAGACCGTCCGGGTATTTCTGAGTTAGAATACCGCCAGTAGCAAATCCTGAAGCATCCACCTCGACTCTAGTTGGAAGGTTCGGATCGTAAACCTTAAGAATAGGTTCTTGCACGAAGCGTTCCTTCAATAGGTCAAAGGCTTTCTGCTGTTCAGACTGCCAGATCCAAGGAGTGTCTTTCTTAGTAAGGTCATGAAGGGGGCGGGCGATAGCCGCGAAATCCTTGATGAACCTTCTATAGAAATTGGCGAACCCGATAAATGCTCTTACTTCTTTGAGCGTAGTCGGGGTGGGCCACTCCTTTACTGCAGAGACCTTGCCAGGGTCCATCTGCACTTCTCCGGGACGGATAATCATCCCTAGATACTCCATTTCTTGCTTTTCAAAATCGCACTTCTCAGGCTTGAGATAGAGGTCGTATTGCTCTAATCTTGTCAACACCTCGCGTACAATTTTGCGATGGTGTTTGAGGTTATTGCTATAGATGAGAATGTCATCCATATATACAGCGACCTCTCCTTGTGCGATAAGATCGGCAAAGACGGCGTTCATTAAGGCTTGGAAGGTGGCGGGGCTATTAGTCATGCCGAAGTACATGACTTTAGGTTCGTATAGACCCCTATTGGTGACAATAACACCTTTCCATTCATCGCCTTCTTTGATGCGGATATTATGATATCCCCATCGAACGTCGAATTTGGTGAAGTATTGAGCTCCCTTAAGCCTATTAATAATGTCGGCAGCGAGTGGAAGTGGATATCGGTTCTTAATAGTAATTTTGTTAAGACGCCGATAGTCTTGGACCAGACGGAGCTTGCCGTCCTTTTTCTTGATGAAAAATACAGGGGATGCCATGGGTGACTTAGATGGCACTAAATATCCTTTCCCTATATGTTCATCCAAGAATTTGTCCAATTCTACTTGCTCGCTGGGTGACATGGGGTACGTCTTGACCTTCCAGTGTCTGACTGCATCTGGTTCGAGGTCTATGGCGTGGTCCCATGGTTGATGCTCAGGGAGTCTCTGGGATTCTTCCTCAGAGAAGACTTTTGCGAAGTCACGATAGTGTTCAGGGACCATTTCTTCGAAAGTTTTCTTAGGTTTGGAGGTTATCGCTTTCTCGGCAATCTGCTGAGAGTACGTGAAACCGGCCAAACAGAAAACTTCGTCAGAGACCGTGTCCAACACTTTCTCCGCAAGGAGACGACGACGTTCCATACGGTTCGCCATGATGCGCGTCACCTCTATCTCTATCTCCGGTGCAGCTATTTCAGCGCTGGAGTTGAGACGCATAGTGCCTTCCTGCCAATCTATGTGCGGGTTCCGATGTCTGAGCCAGGGCAGTCCCAGAATGACTCGTTCTGGGCCTAGTGAAGTGACCATAAAGTCGAACTTTTCTGCACTAGGGCCGACTTTGAGGACGAGTGTTACTTTGTGGGTAATACTGCCGGCTTCATTGAGCGTCCCATCTATGTTATAGAGGGTAATAGGATGCTCTAGTGGAACTTGCAACATTTTGTGGCGGTCAGCGTACTTCTTGTCCAGGAACAACGAAGTTGCTCCGGAGTCTACCATGGCTGCTACTTTTACAGTACGATGACGTCCTTGTAATTCAACAGAAATATGAAAATGAGATCTGCTATCTTTTGTTTCGGGAATTATACATGAAGAAAGCGCTGCATCAGAAATCATCACTTGCGGCGCTGCTACAAATTGTGGAGCAATCGGAACACTAATACTATTGTTCATCTCCGAGGCAGATGTAGATGTAGTATCAGAACAGGAAGCCGAGACATCACTACTATCAACATTACAGGCAGAAACAGAGTGGTACGTAGGAATTACAGATTGGTCCGAGTCCGAAACGAGGCGAGATCGTAGGCATATCTTACAACTACATGAGGCCGAGTCAACCGTATCTGTTTTACAGGGGGAGTCCGCAGCTATGACTACCCCTGGATCTAAAAAGCCGCTTTGAGAGCGTTGATTTGCTCTTGTTGGGCTGTGAGCGCCGCCAATAACTTTGCCACGTCTGCCTGGGACGTATTGGCTTTGGGCGGTGCGGAAATGCTTGTTTGGGCGGTGGAAGCCGCCGACTGACTGGAAGAAGGTTGGGAGGGGGTTTCCTCACTACTGGCCGCAGCTTTCGCTTTGGCGGGTTTCCCCATAAATTTGAGCATGCAGACGGGTGCCCTATGTCCGACCTTTTGACAATGGTGGCACACGTCGCGTTCGTGATTTCCATCCTTTTTTGAGTGGTCTTTAGAACCACACCCGTAACACTTGCCTTGCATGTGTTTCTGATAGTCTTGCCGGGTCTTTCCACCGGATGCGGGCTTGCTCGTGCCGGACCCCTGCTGTCGTGATGCGTCAACTTGCATCGCGTCTGGGTCGGACGGCTTGCCTGCAGGCAAGATCGACTGGCTAGATGAACCGCCCTTCTTCTCCGAGTCCCTTTGTCTCAGTCGCTGATCCAGCGATTGTGAGACCTGCTTAAGGTCGTCGAAGTCGACATGGGCCTTGTCCGTCAAGGCTAAGGCATCTTTTACGCGGTCCGAGAGACCATCGTAAAAGCGGGTGCGGAGGTCTGCTTTCGACCATCCAGTCTGTCCAGAGTACTGTTCGAACACAGATCGGTACTCTGCAACCGATCCGCGGCCCTGTTTTGTCTTCTTCAGCTGCTCCCTCGCTGTCTCTGTAGTGTCGAGGGGCGAGAACCGCCGGTTAAATTCTTTGACGAATTCGTCCCAAGAGCTACCGAACGGAATATTGTTTGACTGAAGCTGTTCGAGGTAAGGGAGAGCCCATGACTTGGCTTCCCCTTCCATGAGGTTAAGAACCGCCATAATCCAGCGGTCTTCTGCCCGGAAGTACATGCCCTGGGCCGGGTCCCAGGTGTTCATAGCGTCCTGCTGTGAGCCTGCCCAATTATGGAAGGCTGCAAGGAAGTGACGGGCATCTGTAGAGTTGCCTTTCCCATCCCATGCTTTGGGACGGGCCACTACTTCCTTGTGTTTGGGGCTGGGCTTGGCCGCGGTTGCTGAAACTTGTGCGGTCAAGTCCGTGACTTTTTGTGTAAGTATACCGACTACTTGGCCTAGATCACTTATAAGGCGCAAGCAGTCGTTGAGAGTTGGGGGCGGAGCAGGAGCTGTTGGTGTGGGGGGAGCGGCGGCGGCGGCGGACATCTTATCTAACTCGTCTTGTCTCTTTCTTTCCTCGTACTTTTTAATCGACTCCCGTCTATCTTCGATGAGGCGAAGCTGTTCGTCTTCGTCGAAGTCGTCCCAGTTGTCGAAGTTCTTGATCCACTCTTTTTCTTCTTTAGAGAGGATCGTTCTGTACTTGGACGTTACTCCTGTGGGATACTGAGCTTGAGCTTGTGCTGCTCTCTGTTTCCCTTTGGGAGCTATCGTGGGAGTGAATGGACGGGGGAGGAGAAAGTTCGGGGACTAATGCTGCCGCGAAGGCGATCAGCTGAGGGACGGTGAAGGGAGTGCCTGCAACAAGGCCAAAAGCTCCGTGAAGTTCTAGGAGGGCGAAGCGGAAATCTCTGTCGTAGTATATGGCGCGGACGTATGCTTCCGCGTCGTTCTGTGGGTCGCCTTCTAGAGAGAACCTGTAGTGAATTTCTTCACCAGCAAATATTTCTTGCTGATGAACTACAGGGGGTGCTTGGGGATCGTCAACGAGTGTCTCGTTGGAGGAGGAGTGCGCCGAGTGGTAGGAGTGCTCCGAAGCTACTGTCGGAGTAGGAGATGCAAATCGAGGTGAAGGGATTGGGTCAGAGGACGATTGACCTGCTCCCTGAACGTGTAGCGATGCCGAAGCAGAGGCTAAGTTTGGAGTGAAATAAGAACGTGGGGGTGATGGGGGCGCTGGGACAGGGAGAACTGTTTCCTGTCTCCTCCGAAAGATTCGTCGAAGACGCTGACGGACGTTCGCAAATATGCGAGGCAGTTTGGAAATGGAAGGTGGTATAATGTGACGACGTGTTACGACGACCGCGTAGCGCTAAGTCGAAGGTGAATGGAGAGTTTGATCAAGCAAGACCAATACACAGTGATATTTCACACTGCGCGAGGCTGCGGCGATAACGAAACACTCAGGAATAGGGTAATGGGTTTGTGCAAGAACACAAGGCTGTCTGCCGCAGTCTCCTCGACCTATTGGCTGCCTCTCACGCCGAAGCGCTCTCAAACTTTTCTGTTTACTTCGCGTACAGCTGTCGCAGGCTAGGCCTGGCAGGCTTCTCTTCCACTTGCAGCTTATCTGGCGTGGTGACCAGTTCTGCAAGCAGTACCCAAACGTTCTACTGATGACCAGATAGAACGCCTATAGGCAAGCACAATCTATGCCGACTTTACGGACAATAGAGTTGTACCAAGATAGCACAGATTCTGCGTACGAAGGTCCACAGGCAAAGAGTGAGGTGTATGACACAAGGGACTTGTGGTCGTCGACCACCTAGAAAGGAAAATAGAAAACGCCGGTAAGAATGAAGGGGCGTGTGAAGGAAGAACTTGTCCTAATGTAGCGGTATGACTTATCGCTTACAACTAGACCAAGGTGAAAGTTAGCGAACTGAACTGGGAGCACACCCAAGCCTAGCGCGGAGACAAGTCACGCGCCGAACGTACAGGCACAGCGGAGAGTAGACACACGTGAGGACTTTATACAAGTCCAAAGGTCAGGTGATCACACTGTGGCACGCTGAGTGGAGAACCAAGAGGACAAGTTAACATTGGAGAGGTAAGGGAAGTACAAGAGAATACGCACCTGAGTGGAGAACCAAGAGGACAAGTTGGTTCCACTCAGGATGCTACATGAGGGTTTATATACATTGCTGCGGCTGAGTTCGAATTACTACAGAACCTTATTACTAAAGGTATGTGTAACAGTAATGAGTCAGGCGCTGACGCGTCGTGTCTAATAATAGCGTTATCTGTTGTGCTGACTGATGCACAGTCATTAACGCTGACAGAACAATGACGTGGTCTTATCTATGAGTCACAACCCTATGACAACGTAGTCTAGAACTATCTAGAATGTTCCCTGCTTATCGTCCAATGAGAAACTTCTTTACTTAATGAGGAAAGTGACCTAAGAGATAACATCCAATAAGGAAGTTACTATCCCAGGGTCACGTGCTAGTAGGTGCACATGTTGGCATCACGTGACTAACCATCTTATCATATCTAATGATAAGGTCTTGGATGCTCGAGCACAACGTTGGAGTCTCGTATCTCCACCAAATAAATCCGTAAAAATACAGAAAAATAAGGTAAAAATAGAGCGTCCGTGACAGTGAGGAAGATGGTGGCAAAGGTGCGGGTGGTTCAGGCGGGGGAGTGTGTGACTGTCGTGGAGGGGGTGTGGGGGAATATTGTCCCTCTTCTGGCGTTGATGGGGTGAGTTCTCCCAGTTCTCGTTCTAGAGTTTGGGGAAACGGTGGCGGTGATAGTCGGGGGACGTTCGAGAGGTCGATGGTAACAATCCCTCGTTCGAGGGCGATTTCAAGTTGCGGGTTACTGAGGACTTGGACTAGGGTGGTGTCGGAGACTGGTGTGTTGGTCATTGCGGGATTTGGGAACTCTTTAGGGTGATCGAGTCCCTTTTTATATTGTTCGTCCAGCCCCTTTGGCGGATGGGTGTTGTCTATGGTAGTCCTTGATGGCGTCTGTGGCATTGGTCATGCTGGTTGCAGGCTCCCACGTATTGTCACTTGGTGGGAATCCTTTCCACTTTACCAGGTAGTGGAGTTTGCACCCTCGCCCTCGTACCTGGGCGTCTTCAATGCGCTCCACCTCATACTCCTCTTCTCCATCAATAAGGTCAGGCGGAGGTCGGGTGAAATTTGCGCCGTGCATCTCCGTCTCCTTATACAGTGTGAGAAGGTTCGCATGGAATACCGGGTGGATCTTCCATGTAGTGGGGAGTTCGAGTTCGTAAGAAACGTCTGATAGAACCTTCGTTATCTTGAATGGTCCGTGTCTCTTTGGGGCTAGTTTACTTGTGGGGTAGAAGGTACGGAGGTTCGTCCCTTCTAGCCATACTTGGTCTCCTTGTTGATAGGGTGTGAACCCCGTTTTGCCTCGTTGCATCATAAGGCGTTGCGCGTGTTTAATGCTGTCCTGGGCGTGTTGCCTGAGTATTAGCAGTTCTTCCAATCGTTGGTCCACAGCTGGACAGTTCGACGGTTTGGGGCTCCAGGTGGTTCGCGGTTCCCATCCCATAAGGAGCGAGAATGGGGAATGTTTGGTTGTGGCATTTGCCCAGGAGTTGTGTGCGAATTGTGCCATTGGTAGGACTTCTGCCCAATTATCTTGTCTTACATTGCACCAGTGTCGTAGGTATTGTTCCAGCCATTGGTTGGTGCGTTCCGACTGGCCATCGGTCTGGGGGTGATATGCCGATGATATGTTTTGTTGTATCCCCAGCGTGTGGCACAGTTGTCTCATGAAAGTAGACGCAAATCTGGGGTCTCGATCGGATATGATTTTTCTGGGTAGGCCGTAATGAGGGTATACGTATTGGAGATAGAGTTTGGCCACTCCTTCCGATGTGATGGTTTCATTGCAGGGAATGAATATCGACGCTTTTGAGCAATTGTGATCGGTGATGGTGAGAATCGAATCGAATCCATTGGATACGGGGAGTTTGACTATGAAATCCATTGCTACCACTTTGAAGGGTTCGGCTGTTGGATCCGTGGTAATGGGGAACAGGTGGGGCTTTTGTCGGTGAGGATTGATCTTGTTGCTTTGACAGATGGCACATCCCTTGACGTACGCTTCCACGTCTTTTCGCATGTTTGGCCACCAGAAGTCGCGTCGTACTAGTTCTAGAGTATTTGCGATTCCGGGATGTCCGGCGCTCAGAGTGTCGTGAAAAAAGGTGATCACCCCCCGCTTAAGGTCGTTGTTTCCCACAACAACGAGGGCGTCGCCCTTCCACCATAGCCCGTTGTGTTTCTTTAGGTTATGGGGTTCGACCCATGGGAGTACTGCCGATTCTTCCATGCTTTGAGTAATTTGGGTCCATATGTCCATATCGTGCATGGACGTCTGGGTGATCTTTAGGAATACTTCATCTGGTAATACTGTGACATGGTCGTTGTCCGTTGTGCCGTCGTCATAGTCAGGGCGTCTTGATAGGGAGTCTGCTTGGGTATTCTTGGTGCTGGGGATATGTTTGAGTACGAAGTTGTATTCAGAGAGTTCCTGGAATTCTCGTGCCACGTGCCTACTGATTTTTCTTGGTTCCTTCCAATATTGGAGGTTAGCATGGTCGGTGTGGATGGTTATCAAGTGGGGGGAGCCAATAAGATATGTGTGCCATGTTCGTAGGGCTTTGACGATGGCTAGTAATTCTCTGTCATAGATGTCGTAGTTACGCTCCGCTTCGGTTAGCGATTCCGAATAGAACGCCACTGGGTGTAGCTTCTGGTCTTCTCCCTTTTGATTTAGTACTGCTCCTAGGGCGTAGCTTGAGGCATCGACCTCTATCTCGAAGGGTTGATCAAATTTTGGGAACAGGAGTACAGGTTCGGAGCTGATTCGTTCCTTGATAGTGTCGAATGCTTCTTGCCGGAGCTTCGTCCATTCCCATGGCGTGTCCTTCTTTGTGAGGTCATGGAGTGGTCTTGCTATCGTGGAGAATCCCCTTATAAATCGTCGGTAGAAGTTGCAGAAGCCCAGAAAGGCTCGTACTTCTTTTAGGGTTTTTGGTGCCTTCCAATCCTGTACACCCTGTACTTTTACTGGGTCCATTCACAGCTTGCCGTGTCCGATGATTAGGCCTAGGTATTCCACTTCATAGACCTCGAATACGCATTTCTCTGGTTTGATGTATAAGTCGTGTTCGTCACATAGATCCAGGACGCGATGTAAAATTTGTCGATGATGGGTGCGATTGTCTGCTGTTGCGATTAGAATATCGTCCATGTAGACGATAACTTCTCCGGTCAGTACCAGTTCCCGGAATATGGTGTCCATCATGGTTTGGAAGGTACTGGGGGAGTTGGTAAGGCCGGAGAACATGACTCGCGGTTTGAATAACCCCTGATTGGTTTTGAACGCCGCTTTCCACTCGTCACCCGGTTTGATTCGAACATTATTGTACCCCCATCGGATATCAAGCTTGGAGTACAGTCGTGCCTCTCAGATCCAATTGATAAGTTCAGGGATCAAGGGGAGTGGGTAGTGGTTCTTTACGGTTAGTTCGTTGAGGCGACGGTAGTCCTGTACCGGCCGCAGTTTCCCGTCCTTCTTTTTGATGAAGAAAAAGGGAGAAGCGTAGGGGGATTTTGATGGTTGGATGTATCTTTTGTCTAGGTGTTCGGTTATGAACTCGGACAGTTTTTCGGTTTCGGGGATCGTAAGCGGGTATACCTTGCAGTCCATGGTTTCAGGGGCAGTTGGGATCAGATCAATGGCGTGGTCCCACGTCCGTGAAGGGGGAAAGCGTTGGGAGGCTTCTTCGCTAAAGACCTTATGGTGTCGGCGATACTCTTCAGGAACGAGTTCTTCAAAGGTCTTTTGCGGCTTCTTGGCTGCCTCTTGTTGTGCAAGTTCCGAAGCTGTTGTTGTTTTTCGCAGTCGGATGAGTGGCGCTTCTTCTCCTTCCAGTTGCTCCCAGGCCAATTCGTCAAGTTGATACATCTCCAATGCCTTAATGGTAGCTTCCATAGGCATGGCTTTGTCTGACAAATTCAGACTGGTAATTACTACCGGTTGGAATTCTTCATCGAGGGTGGCATCTCGCCAGTGGAACTTCGGTTCGAAGGCTGTGAACCAAGGATATCCGAGTATGACTTCATCGTTTCCCAGGTCGGTGATAAGAAACCGGAGATGTTGGGTCTTTCCTCCTGTTTTGACCGTGAGGTCGGTGAAGGAAGTGATTTCCCCTCCTTGATTGTGGGTTCCATCCACATTCCATATTTTGATGGGCCGTTCGGTAGCTAGCCAAGCTATCTTTAGTCGTTTCAGGAGGTTTGCGCTTATAAAATTATCGGTGGCGCCGGAATCGACGAGGACGTTTCGTTCGGCCGTCGCGTGAGCAGATTTGAAAAGAACTGGAATTCGCATAGATCGGAATCTGCTATTGTACACGCTAAGTTTTAATGCTCTAGCCCAGGCCGCCGGGTTCAAGCGTTCAGAAAATCCTTCTTCTGGCCAAATAGTTTGTCCACCATCAATTCTCGTACTTCCAGGGATTGAGCGAATAGCGCCGCTACCTGGGCGTCCACTTGTTCTTCGTTAGAAAGGGGGCGTGATGCGGTCATGGAGATAGTGGCGGTTGTGGGGGCGCTGGTTGCGGGAGTTGTGGTTTCAGTTGTTTTGATGGTGGTAGACTTCTGGGGACAGTTGCGGGAAATATGCCCCTGGCCTCGACAGCAGAAGCATCTTCCTTCTTTCTGCAGCTGCAGTTTTTCGGTGTCTGTTAGGGTGGCTCTTGTTGATAAGTGACCCTTGCGCACTTAGCGGCTCATACGGACCGGACTTGCAGCATGGACTGCTTTAGATTAGATATACAGGACTTGTAGATTAGATACTATTTTGATCTGTACAATCTGGACTCATCATCGCGTCACATATGACATCACTGTACTTCTAATGACATCATACATCCGGACTCTGCGTTGTACAACGCCTTTGTACTTTCCTTTGTTCTTTACTTGGTAGTATCTTTATTATGATGTCAGTATGATATCATCTAGTTCTGGACTCTTCTTGTTCTCCTATCCCTTGTTCTCAAAGCGTCCACTCTTTTGTCCCTTTGTAGAACAATAGCACCTTTGTATTCTGTGACTAGCGTTACTTATCTTGTACTACTGTCACCCTCTGTAGGAGTATAAGTAGAGTACCATGTACTGTTACGCTCCACCGGCGTTAGTCCGACTTGGACTCGTGAAAGGCGTAATCGACTTAGCGAAAGTCTGGCGAATGGGGATCACGTGTCAACCCAACGCAGGCTGAACAGGGGCACACTGGCACACGCTGCAGCAAAAGGATGAAGAGAAGTGTCCCTTGGTAGACACTTAGCGGAGGCACACTTAGTCAAAGACTAAGGCAGACAGGAGACGATTCAGAAGGTGGATTGAAGAAGACCAAGATGGAGAGTCTTGGTCTTCCGAGTCGACTACTTATACAGATACGCGCGGGCTTTAAAGCGCCGCTGGAATAGTAGGTAACCAATAGCGTAACTAGCTCGAACCCTAGTACAGCTATCCTAGGAATGAGTCATACATGAGTCACAATCACATGCGAACTACTATGCTGACTGATACGATGTAAGAGTCCATGACTAATATCAATACCGGACCGTAGTCATAACCGGTCATGAGTCGTGCGTAATGAGTCTTCAAGTCCGTACCGTAACATCACCCCCTTTTCAGGAGTGAGGCCCACCTCACTAATCCGCCACCGATTCCTGCCTCATCCTTTCCGCCTCATCTTCCATCCTGGCCAATATGTTAGCACGTTCCAACCGATAGAGACTGTCCTTTTTGTCCTGGACCACCATCTCCTGCTCCAGCCGTAACTGCCGTATCCGCTTCTCCAATTGGTCCTCGGCAAAGGCAAATTGCCGGAACCGGCGCAACTCTTGGGTGAGAGTGACATCCCCGATGCGCATGAGCAGCAGGTCGGTGGGGTGTCGATCGCGGAGCATAAAGTACTCCTCGTGTGGGATGAGCGCGCGGTTGTTTTTGGGGAGGTGCGGAGTGGCATAGAGGGGTTTACCATAAAGGAAACCCGACCCCGGAGCTAGTCCGAGTACGAAGGGGTCTCCTCCCCGGATAACTTGTACGTGAGAGGCTTGTACGGTCGGTCCGTTGGGGAGCTTGATCGGGAACGGAATGTAATCGGGTCCTCGATTGACCCGGAACCCTTCAGGGACAACGACCCTGGTTGCTGGGTCTCGTTCCCCCATTGGTGTATAACGAGCCGCTTGTGCCACGGCGACTCGTCCTCGGTGTAGAGGCCCCCCCGCTGCGTCGACGAGGTAGGGAGTGGCGGCTGGATCTTCAGCGTAGAATTCATGGTTAAGGAATGCGTGCCTGATGGGGTAATGGTCTCCAAGCTCGTCTTCATCCTCATCTTCGTCCAGTACTCCTTCCGCTCCTTCATCATCCGTCGTCGGCAGGCGGCGATATGCAGTTGCTCCCGCTGCCACCGCGCCGCCGTTTCTTTCCATTCTTGCTCGTATTTCTTCATGGCGTCCGGTGGCTTCACCGCGCGGGACAGCTGCTTGAAGCCGAAACAACTTGTCTTCGGTGAGGAAGACTTCGGGCTCACCGGTGTCGGGGTTTGTGAGGGCGTACATTGGCTGCGGAGGTGTTGGTTGAGTTGTTGCTGGATCGTCGTCGACAATTCCCTGTACGGGCATAGGGAATCGTTGCAGTGTCTGGTGCAGTTCTTCGCTAGTGATAGGGCCGTCCTCCTCATGCTGCATGGAGGGACGGCCTCCACCTGCAACTCTAGTGGCTGCGGCGTCGTTGGCGGTGTCGGGGTTAACAAGCGTGGCGGTGGAGTCGTTGACAAGGGTAGAGAGGAGGGCGAGCTGGTCATTGCGTCGAGTAGAGGACATGGAATGAATGGGAGTTGGGGACTTATCGCGACAAGAGGCCACCCTTATATGCGTTTCTCGGTCGGGGTTAGAATGTTTGAACTCCCGAACGGCTTCATCGGCAAATACGTCATCCTTATCTATCCATTGATTGTCTGAGTCTGGATAGCCCTTCCATTTGACAAGGTACTGGAGCCGACGCTTCCTGCCGAATCGCCGAGAATCTAGAATCTTCTCGACTTCATATTCTTCTTCGTTATCGACCAAATCAGGTGGTGGGCGTTGATAGTTTGGTCCGTGCGTGGGTGTTTCGCGATAAGGTGTGAGAAGATCTATGTGGAAAACATCATGGATGCTCCACTGCGTGGGAAGCTCGAGGCGATAGTTGACAGGGGACATCACCTGGATGACCTTAAATGGCCCGTGTCGTTTAGCCGCTAGTTTTGCGGTTGGTTGATGAGTGCGTAGATGACGTCCTTCCAGCCACACGAGGTCTCCTTCTTTGAACTTGGGCGTATCTTTGTGTTTGACCCATGACTTCTGCGCTCGGAGCATGCAAGAAAAGGCGCGCTGTCGCGCTTGTTTGAATTGGTCTAATCTTAATGATACTTGCGGGATAGGGGAAGGCCTATCGGTCCAATCAGCGCGAGGATTGAATCCAGATAAGAGAAAGAAGGGGGACTCCCGTGTAGTTTCATTAGGCCAATTGTTATGCGTGAATTCTGCCATAGGCAGATAGCGGACCCAGTCATCTTGCCGCTCATTTACCCAGAAACGGAGATATTGCTCCAGCCATTGATTTGTTCGTTCCGATTGGCCGTCGGTTCGGGGATGATAAGCGGTTGAGATATTTTGGCTGATGCCAAGGATTTTACATATCTCTCGCATGAATTTGGATGCGAAGCGGGGGTCTCGATCACTGATAACACGCGAAGGGAGTCCGAATCGTGGGAAGACGTGAGACACATACAGGGCAGCCGTTCCTTCGGCCGTTATCTCTTCATTACACGGGATGAAGACAGCAGCCTTGGTGCAATCGTGGTCGGTTACCGTGAGAATAGAATCGTATCCGCGGGAGACAGGGAGTTTAGTAATGAAGTCTACCGCGATAGTCTCGAATGGTAGGGCTTCTGGTTTGGGATAGATGGGTTGTAGGGGTGCTCTGATTGGTCGGAGATTGACTTTGTGCCGCTGGCACTCCGCACAACCCTTGACGTAATCGGTGACATCGTTCTTCATTTGCGGCCACCAGTAGTGTCGTTCCGTGAGTTGGAGAGTGCGTTTGATGCCTGGATGGCCGTAGACGGGGGAGTCATGGTGAGCGGCGATAATGGTGCGTTTGTCGTGGATACCGCCGGTGACCACTCGGCGTCCGTCCTTATACCACGTTCCTTCGATGTCTTTTAGTTTGTGGGCGTCAACCCAAGGTTTCAACTTAGCTATATCCTGTTCGTAGATGGGATGTTCCGGCGTCATTTCTACTGGCAGAATCTCCGGTCTCCAGTGTGGATGTCGCGGTTCCTCCAACGTAGTAGCGCGTGCAAAGACGTTCTCTGGTAGCACGGTTACTCCTTCGTTGTCTCTTTCGCCTTGGTCATAGTCTGGTCTCCGCGATAATGCATCGGCGCGGCCGTTAGAAGTCCCTTTTATATGGTGAATCTCGAAGTCGTATTCCGAGAGTTCGAGTACTTCCCTGGCTACGCGCCTACTAATCTTTTGCGGTGATCTCCAGTATTGTAAGTTGAGGTGATCCGAAAATACTTTGATTTTGTGAGGAGACCCTGCTAGAAGGGGCCTCCAATGACGAAAGGCTTTGACGATTGCCAGGAGTTCGAGGTCGTATATATCATAATTGCGTTCGGCGTTGTTGAGGGTGGACGAATAATATCCAATAGGATGTCGCTTGCCATCCGCTTTGCGCTGGAGGAGAACAGCTCCAGTGGCGAACCCAGATGCATCAACTTCTAGTTCGAATTGTTGCGTGAGGTCAGGGTGTGCGAGTACAGGTTCGCTGGTGACAAGGGTTTTGAGGTCTTGGAATGCTTTCTCTTCTTCGGTCCCCCAGTGCCATTCGGTGTCTTTGCGGGTGAGTTTGTTGAGAGGGCGTGCTTTGGTCGCGAAACCTCGTATGAAAGGGCGATAAAAATTGCAAAAACCGAGAAAAGAGCGGACGTCCTTAACCTTGGTTGGCGTGGGCCAATCTTTAATGCCCGAAATTTTGACAGGATCCATGCGTGTCACCCCCTTTTCAAGGATTACCCCCAGGTAATCCATACGCGGGGAGTGGAAAAGACATTTTTCGAGCTTGTAATATAGGTCGTGTTCCGCGGATACGCGGAGAACGTCTTTTACTGCCTCAATGTGATCTGGTAAAGAGTGAGTAAGGCCTGTAGCGATGCCGATGTCGTCCATGTAAACCCGTATAACCGTGCCACGTTTTTCGTGCTTCGCGATGATATCCCTGAAGATGAAGTTCATCATGGTCTGGAACGTCGCCGGAGAGTTGGTTAAGCCGAAAAACATCACCGTTGGTTCGAATAATCCATATCGTGTTTTAAACGCCGCCTTTTCCTCGTCTCCCTCTTTGATGCGTATGTTGTTATACCCCCATCGTACGTCGAGTTTGGTGTAGATGTGGGCGTTACTGAGGTCTGTGATAAGGTCGGAAATGAGAGGAAGTGGGTATTGATTGCGGATAGTAACAGCGTTGATCTTCCGGTAATCCTGAACGGGCCGCAACTTACCATCCTTCTTTTTAATAAAAAAGAAGGACGAGGTGTATGGAGATTTAGAGGGTCGTATGTACCCCTTCTTTAATTGTTCATCAATCCATTCGCGCAGCTTCTTGTCTTCTTCTTGAGTCATGGGGTATATTTTACAATCTATGGCATCAGCTGTCCCCGGTTTGAACTCGATGGCGTGATCCCAGGGCCTGCTGGGCGGAAACCTGTCCGATGCTTCTTCACTGAAGAGACGTTCGAATTCGCGGTATTCGGGAGGCAACTCAGCTTTAGTAGTGTACTGCTGAGCAGCAATGGCGAGGTCAGTGGCGGTGGCTCTAATTCGACATCCCTCTTCAAATTGCTGTCGCTGTTCCTCTGTGATAACACAAGAGTGTACGACTTCATAGTCATCATTTTGAGAGGTGGTCGCCGCAATTGTTGCTGTTTTGAGATAGGGATTAGTTGAGCGAATAATAATGGGGAGCATATCTTCATGGATGGCAGCTTGTGACCACTTGATATGCGGATCGTAAATAGCGAGCCAGGGGTATCCAAGTACGATGTCCTCATTGCCGATGTCGGTGATGAGGAAGCGCATTTCCTTGTGAATCCCTTTAGTTTGAACGTCCACGTCTGTATAATGAGTGATACGTCCCGATCTGTTTTCAGTGTTATCGATATTCCATATTTTCTTTGGGACTTCGAGTAGTTTGGTTCCGAGCCCCATCCTTTTTGCGAATGATGGCTTCATGAAGCAGTGGGTTGCTCCTGAATCCACTAAAGCGCGTATGTCGGCCATTTTGTAACTGGTGCGAATCGAAACTGGAACTCTCATAGATCGATAGCGAGTCATGATTACACTGTTACAATTAACTGCCCTCACCCAGGCCGATGGGTTTAGGCGTCCTGAAAACCCTCCTTCTTCCACAGTTGTTGGAGGATAATGTCCTTTACGTCGTCTGATTCTCCGGCTACTCCGTTAAGCCAATCGCTGGCGCGCTGTTGAGGGGGTACGTCTTGAACCGCCCTAGTAGCGACTTCTGGTTCTTGTTGATGATAGTCGGTGTCAATATACCGACTGGTCGACGCCTGGGGTTGGTATTCCCTTGGCGGTTGTCTGCAATCACGGGCCATGTGTCCGTCCTTTCTACAATTGTAACATATGACTGGCCTTGGATTGTTACGTCCTCCTCCTCTCTGTAGGAATCCTCCTCTTGGTCGATATGGAGGACGCGGGGCGAGTATGTCCTCAGCTCCCGCAAGTCTTCCTCGAATTCGATCTGCAGAGGTATCCATGGCGTTTGGATCTCGTAAATTTCTTGGTTGCCATGAACTCCGCGGTGGTCCCTGCCACTGTCGTTGTTGTCGTTGCCTTCCTTGTCCTTGTCCTTGTCCAGGGGGAGCCCCTTTGTTCAGTACCGCCTTGAGATGAAGGTATTGTTGCTGGCGAGTAGTGGCTGCTTCTTTCCACTCGCGGTAGTTGCGGGGGTTATCGAGGGTGTAGACCTTCTCGTATAGGTCCTTTGGTAGTCCGCTCGCGAATAGATCAAGCGTTTGCGGATCGTCGAGTCTGTACTGAGCGCGGCGTATTAACTGTTCGAATTGGGTGCAATACTCATCTAGATTGCCCCCGATCATCTTGATTCCTTTCTTGAGCTCATATTGAGCTTGTTCTTGTTCCATTGTGTTCCGGAAGCGTTGCATGAAACTTCTCGTAACTTCGTTCCATAATCCTTCGCTTGTGCGGGGTATTCCTGCTTGTATCTGGCCATTGAGCCAAGTAAGCATGGCCAGCACCCATTCGCTGACGTTAGTTCCCTTGATATATGACAGGAAGAGTAAGGCGCGTCGATATGGTGTAGCCATAATGCCTTCGTCTGCGTTCATGCCCCAATAGACATGCCATTGAGTAAGGAACGCTTCTACTTTGGCGCGTTCTCCGTCGAACACTGTGGGTGCTTCGCCAGCCAATTTATTACTTGGAGGGGGAATAATAGGTCCTGCACCTGGTATTCCTGCTCCCGGTGGTCCTCCTCCTGGTGGTCCCCCTGGAAATCCTCCAGGGAACCCCCCGAATCCGGGTTCTCTTGATGGGGGTCCTCCTCCTCCTCCTCCTCCACTAGGAGGATCGGCAACATCTGGTCCGATTGCTCGGTGGATTGCTACATCGTCGTCGGTCATTCGATGACCAGTATAGGGATTGATAGGAGCTAAATTAGCTCTGGATTCTTCTGCGATGCGTCGTTGTTCTTCTAGTGCTATTTGATCTCTTGCCTCGGCAGTGAGCAGTTCTTCGTGCGTAATAGTGGCAGTTGCCATTGCGACTGCTGGGCTGTGAATGTGAATTACTTCAGGTTCTGGTTGGTGGATAGTGAGGGACTCAGTTCGTTGTATAATGTGATCGCCAATAGCTCCTAGGCTAGCGTCTTCTGCTGGCGTAGTTCCTCTGCTTGGGGATTGATTTTCGGAGGTTTCTTCTCCGCTAACTCCTTCGTCTGTGTGTTCTTGCGCTTGTCCGTCTATGGGACCGTAGTCTGCTCGACTATTGAGTTCTCGAGCGTCGATGTCGCAGTTATAGTTCCTTCCAGCTGGTCGTACGATATCCCAGCGGTGATCTATGGGGTTCCAAGTAACCTCGGTCCAACAAAGGTGGTCGAAATTGAACTCAACGGGTCGGAAACGGTTAGGACCGTTAAATTCTACAAAGTACCCGGTGTCTTCTCCTCGCTCTCTCCACTGGGCTGCTCCCAGGAATCTTGTAGGTACGTTACGATCTCCTCGTCGTTCAATATGATAGGGACGGAAAGACGTCCACTGGTCTCTAGTCGAATACGCCACGATGAGGATCTTGGTCTTAATGTTACGCTCCACCGGCGTTAGTCCGACTTGGACTCGTGAAAGGCGTAATCGACTTAGCGAAAGTCTGGCGAATGGGGATCACGTGTCAACCCAACGCAGGCTGAACAGGGGCACACTGGCACACGCTGCAGCAAAAGGATGAAGAGAAGTGTCCCTTGGTAGACACTTAGCGGAGGCACACTTAGTCAAAGACTAAGGCAGACAGGAGACGATTCAGAAGGTGGATTGAAGAAGACCAAGATGGAGAGTCTTGGTCTTCCGAGTCGACTACTTATACAGATACGCGCGGGCTTTAAAGCGCCGCTGGAATAGTAGGTAACCAATAGCGTAACTAGCTCGAACCCTAGTACAGCTATCCTAGGAATGAGTCATACATGAGTCACAATCACATGCGAACTACTATGCTGACTGATACGATGTAAGAGTCCATGACTAATATCAATACCGGACCGTAGTCATAACCGGTCATGAGTCGTGCGTAATGAGTCTTCAAGTCCGTACCGTAACATGTACGCTCCTGGTCCACATCAGTTCTCACTGTTTGTGTGCCAGGTAAGCTTCCTTCCCTCTAATGTAACAACATCAGTTCTCACTGTTTGTGTGCCAGACTTCCACCTTGCTTCACTCTGCTTGACACCCCTGTGCTGCTTCCAGTCACCCTCTATATCTCACCACAGTACTATCAGTCCACTGTGAGTATAGTTCTTATGTGTCTGTTCATCATATCTCACCACAGTACTATCAGTCCACTGTGAGTATAGTTCTTATGTGTCTGTTCATCAGCTCTAGCTCTTGTGTGGCTAACATCCATTGCATTAGGATCTCGGTTCTTGTTTAATGCCGACAACCACTGGTCATGGGATGCTCCCCCTCGTTTATTGTTTCCTCCCTTCGTGAGTTTGTCTTTTAGAAGGAGGTATTCGGCTTGTTGTAATGTTATGGCTGCTTTCCAGTCATCCCATGTGATCGGATGATGGAACTTGATTGCGTTTATGACGAGGGCATTAGGGAGTCCCTTCTGGAAAATCTCCAGCGTGGTAGCTTCGTCTTTGTTGTATCCTGCCTTGTTGGCAAGATTCGAGAATTTTGCGATGTATGTATCGATGTCTTCTTTTTCCATCCTTAGAGTTTGGATGGAGTGCCGGGCCTTCTGTTGTTGCGTGGTATCGGTGTAGGCCTGAATGAATCGTGTCTCGATAGTGTCCCAAAGGTTTTCTTCGTTTAGGGCCACTCCTGCTACTAGTTGGGCGACAAGCCACTGAATTTGTTCCTCGACCCAGTCGTCCACGAGGGGGCCTCGGATGTAGGAGAGGAGGGTCATTGCGCGGGAGTACGGGACTACCAGTTGTTGCACGGTGGGGTTCATTCCTCGATAGAGGGAGAAGGCATTGAGAAACGCCCGACTTGATTCCCGATCTCCTGCAAACTCCGGCGGGGCGTTCCCTCCGAGTCTCCCGTTGAGGAGTCCCGGGGCTGCTCCTCCTCCTGCAGCTGCGCCTCCACCTCCAGGCGCGCCGCCTCCGCCTCCAGGCGCACCGCCTCCACCTCCAGGCGCACCGCCTCCACCTCCAGGCGCACCGCCTCCATGATGGCTTCCTGGGCCTCCTGGAGGGCCGCTTCCGCCTGCCGGTGCACTTCCTCCCACAGGATGTCCTCCACCACTTGGAGCAGCCGTAGAGGAGGACGTTCCTCCACTGGGTTGGCCGCTTCCTGATAGGGTGAGGGTGGTTGCGAGTTGGGATTGGGTGGTGGACATGTTGGCATATGATGCGAAGTCAACTGTTCTGGTGATAGTAGGTGTGAGAGTGGGATCTGGGTTTTCGCTATCTGAGTCGGGTTCCACGACGTCAGAGTCGACGTCAATGCCTTGTATCTGGGTTTTCCCTGGTCCGAGCCCAAGGGATGCGGGTACTGGTTTGATTGAGTACCAAGAGTTCTTTTTGTCTGAATAGGTGACGTAGGCCCAGACGTGTTGATCTTCGATATATTCGATGGGTTCGTAGGTATTTTTATCAGGGTCAAAGACGTAGTAGCCTGTGTCGTGAGGAGTGTTCCTCCAAGTGGCCGTTCCTTTGATCGAGGATCGGAGGTCGTCGTCGGTGTGTCGTTCCAGGTATTCCTGGACAAACTTGGTTCGGCTTCGGCTAGTGAGAGCCACGGCGTAAGAGACTAGACTTAATGTAACGCCACTACAGGGGCGTTGCGTACGACCTGTACAGAGTCAGTCGAATCGTGGTAGCGCAAGCTCCAAGGCTTGGCTTCAGTGAGATGGTGCACAAGGATCACAAGGACGGTAGTCACTTGGATCATAGAGGGGAGGGCCAAGACTCGAAGGTCTGGCAAAGGCAAGGGGGTTTGCGAGACTTGTGAAAGCACAAAGGCGTTCGAGTGTAGTATTTACACAAGAAGTCTAGTCTACCGTACAAGCTAGATAGGACTAGGTTTAAATAGGTAACAGTCTGTATGGCGACCACAAACAGATGGCGCCATCGTTAGTCTTGGAACAAAGGATGGGACATAAAGGGAACAAAGGGGCATCGTACTAGGAGTAAAAGGAAATCACGCAGGGTCGCGCGCGATTGGGAACACGTCGGAAACTAGCACATGTCGAACTTTATCAGAAGGAAACATCGATAAGTAAGGCGCGTGATAGGAACCGGATAATCGTAAGGTCCACGTAATCGTACAGGGCTCGTATAGTGTGGGAAGGGGAACAGGGATATGCAAAAGAACAAGTCCGAAGGAAATCGTAACAATGACCCGGTCATCTATCCTTATGGAGAGAGCGGAGTTTGTGAAGATGGTTGGGGTCAGGACCACTACATCAGTGTTATCCCCTGCTCCGGTGTCGTGGTCAGGGCGTCTTGACAGGGCATCAGCATGGTTTTGGGGTCCGGGTTTGTGGTGAAGTTTGATGTGATAGTCTGCAAGTCTGGGGATGTAGCGCGCCACTCTCCTATTGATTTGTCGAGGGTGGCGATAATATTCTAGGTTTTTGTGGTCTGTAAACACTGTGATTTCGTGGGGGGACCCTAAAAGAAGGTGTCTCCAGTGTTCCAGTCCTCTGATTACTGCCAGGAGTTCCCTGTCATGGATGTCATGGTTGCGCTCCGCTTCTGAAAATGATTTGGAGAAGTATCCCACAGCTTGTGGTTTGTTTTGGCTGTCTCTTTGTGTTAAGATTGCCCCTGTGGCGAAAGCGGAGGCATCTACTTCTAGTTCGAAAGGTTTGTCCATATCTGGTTGGCACAAGATGGGGTCTTTGCACACAAGCGTGATGAGAGCTTCTAAGGCTTCTGCTGCTTCCTTTGTCCATCTGAAGGGTCCTTCTGACGTCTTTATTGTGTCCGTGATGGGTCTTGCTAAGTGAGCAAAGTTGGGGATGAAGGGTCGCTGATAACTTAGTGTTCCCAACACGCTTCTTGCTTGTTTGACTGACTTGATGTCTCTTGGCCAGTCTTTTAGTCCTTCTACCTTCTTTGGGTCAATTTTGATTTGAGACCCATCGATGACAATGCCTAGGTAGTGGATCTTTCTTTGTTCGAACACACATTTCGACGCTTTAAGGAAATAAGATTCCTTTTCACAGATTTCCAAGAACTCGTGTACAATTTGTCTGTGGCGTTCTGTATCTTCTTCTGTGGCTATCAGGACATCGTCCATGTATACAAATAGCTCTCTTGGGTATTTGTCCATAAGTGGTCGAAGTATTCTGCTCATGGTTCTTGCAAAGGTGGCTGGTGCGTTTGTGAGGCCGAAGGTCATGACTCGAGGGATGAACAGCCCCCTTGGTGTCTTGAAGGCTGCCTTCCACTGGTCTTCCTCTTTTATGCGGATGTTATGGTACCCCCATCTGATATCGAACTTTGAGAACAGTGTTTTCCCATTTAAGTTGGTCAGGATGTCGGAGATGAGAGGTAGTGGGTAAGTGTCTTTTATTGTCCAGGTGTTTAGGGGTCTGTAGTCCAGGATAGGGCGCAACCCTCCGTCTGTTTTCTTTCTGAAGAAGAAGGAGGAAGCGTAGGGGGAGCTTCCTTCATAGATGTATCCTTTTGCTATGTTTTCGTCGAGATATGCCTTCAACTCCTTGTCTTCTTCTGGGGTCAAGGGGTAGATTTTGCAGTTGATCTTGTTGGGTGCATCTGGTTGCAATGTGATGGGATGGTCTTCTTCTCTTTCTGGGGGGAAGCGCTGTGCTTCTTCGTCTGAGAATACTTTGTTGTGGTGCTGGTATTCTTCTGGGATTGCAGTTTCTTTTACTGGGTCAAAGGTTGTTTTGGTTGTTGCCGCTTTCGCTTCTTGGTGTCGCTTTCTTCGGAAGCGGTACCCTCCTGTCAGGATGGTGACGGCTTCTCCTTTCAGCTCTTGTTTCTTCCAGTCTATGTCTGGGTTTTCGTGTTCGAACCAGGGGTATCCAAAGATCATTCTGTCTTCCCCTAGGCTGGTTACGAAAAACTGGAAAGGAGTTTCTTCTTCTCCTCTTTTTATCCATAGCTGGCATGTTTCTGTCATGGTGCCATCTTTGTTTAGCGATCCATCTACATTCCGGACCAATCTGGGTGGTTTCAGAGGAGTGGTTCCTAGTCCAAGTTTTTGGATTAGGTTTCGGTCGATTAGGTTGTCTGTTGCACCGCTGTCCAGCAGCACATTTATGCGAGCTTCTTTGTAGTAAAGGCGAACGAGGACTTTGATTGTCATAGCACTATCGCGAACACTATACATTGAATTGGCCTCCCTGTCAGCTCTCACAGGTCGGCATCGCAAAAATCCTGATCTAAGGCATAGTAGCGTCTCTTTTCATCCTCAGTCATGCCTTGGACGAGTGCATGGGCTTGTCGGACTTTATCTTCGGTTGTGGTAGCAGCCACTGATGAGGTGCCTGCTTCTGGGGTGTATGGGGGTGCAGTGTCCGCTTCTTGGGTGTCTGTGGCTCTGGCTTTGGTTTGGTTGGTGGTGTTTTGTCGTTGACAGTTCCTAGCCATGTGTCCTTGCTGTCTGCATTTGAAGCAGCATCCTTCTTTCATGAGGGCTTTCTTTTCTTCTTCAGTAAGCTTCTTAAAGGGGGTGGAGGTGGTGGCATCTACATCCATCGCATTTGGGTCTCGCTTTGGTCGTCCTTGGTGGACATTCTGGGTTGGCCCTGGGTTTCTATTCCCTGGTCTGGCTTTTAGTAGCTTCCAGCATTGGTGTTCTGCTCTGGCAGCGGTTTGCCACTCGTCCATGGTGTTTGGGATGGTGGTTCGCATAAGGCAAGCACGATACAGTCCTGTGGGTAGTCCTCTTTTGAAGAATTCCACCGTTCCAGGGGCATCTCTTGCCCATCCTGCTATTCCTGCAAGGTGTTCGAAGTCGAGGATGTAACTGTCCAATGCTCCGCCCTGCATCGTTAAACTGATGAGCTTCTGATAGGCTCTTTCTTTGTTTAGAGTGTCGGTCCAGTCTCTGTCGAAGGTGTCGAGGAAACCGTCCCAAAGATCTTTGCTGTTTTTGGTGAGGGCTTTGGTGGGGTCTGCTAGTGCCGCTTCCATGTCATCTTCGGTTTGGTTGACCCACAGCTGTACACCGGGTCCTTTGAACATTGTAAGGGCGAATAGTACCCGTGCATAAGGTTCTTTGATGAGTTCATTCTCGCTATTTAACTTGATGTATCGTAGTAGTTCTCTTTTGAACTGACCACTCTCTGTTCTATCTCTGGTGAACGGAGTAGGGGGTGCTCCTTTGAGTCCTCCTGAGCTCGTTGTTGGTGTTCCTCCTGTTCTGGTGCTTGAGCCGGTACCTGTGCCAGTGCCTGTGGCGTTTATGGCTGACATGATAAGTGTTGGCTGTGGTGTGATGGGGATCTGGGGTGGTTCGACTGGGGAGGGCAATCTGATTGGTGGTAGTTGTTATGATCCGACGCTTCGGACCTTAGTCACAGTATGTTTCCACCTTGTCTTTCCCCTTCTGTACTATACCTTGTTACCAAAGGAGCTACTGTTACTAGTAGCGCTGTTTCTTTGATCCAAACTTCTGCTTACTCCGTTTAGTCTCTTTGATGTTGTGTGGACTTGTGTTCATGTTGTTTGGAACTCTGTCCTATATAAACCTGTACTATAGACCGTAGGAAGCCAGACTTGGCTTCGTTTGCAATCTAGCAACCTTGCCTCCGTACTTTGGTGTGACCTCGCCTCATCCCTCTCTTCTTGTGCATCCCCTACCTCAGTCCCTAACCAGGACACTTCGAAGTCTTTGCAGTTGAACTATATCAACGCGTTACACCTGTTATACTCTGTGCACTAGCAAGATCAAGTGTAGAGAAGTGTTAGACACTTCGGACGAGGAGTCCTACATTACAGAGTAGTGCTGCACCTTGTGCCACACTTCATCACTCGTATTTCATAGCGATAAGACAACAGAGGTCTTCGCTTGATACTTGTGTGATTCAGAACCTTTAGAATCGACGCCCCTGCTAGGGCGTAACAGTAGTGGGGCTGGGAATCCTTCTTCCACTGGGGATGGTTCTATCCAGATAGGGATAGTGGGGCTGGCTTGTGACGAAGCTTGTGTGGGTACTGTGATGTCTAGGCGGTGTTCTGAGGAGTGGAATAGTTCTGAGTGTGATTCCGCTTCGTCTGAGCTGGGTTCTTCTTCTGATGAGTCTTGTTGTAGTCCGTATGTTCCCCTAGTGTTTCTTGGTGCTGAGGATGATTGTTGTGTGGGCGTTTCTGGGTTCTGTTCGTCTTCTTCATTCCACCAGCCTAGTCCTTCAGCGAATCTGTGTGGTGTGATATTTATGGCTCTGGTGTGGTATGTGTTCTGAAAGTATCGGAGGATGTACCAGTTGTTGTTGATAAATTCCACTGGTCTGAGTTTGCCTTTGATGAGGCACTTGTAACAAGGTGGTCTGCCTGATGTTGTGGCCCAGCGAGCTCCTTTTCCTAGTTGACTGCTTTTAATGTGGTGTGGGAGGTCGTCTTGTGTTCTGGTTGTGACTGGGGTCCAATCGTTGTCTGATTCAAAGGTGACACTGATGCTAGCCACGATTGTGGTCTGTCTTGGGTGCTGATTTGTGTAAGGGGATGGCTGAAGCGGCCTCTTGTGTCAAGGAGGATCCGTCGCCCGGCTATGCCCTTGTTTCTGGGTTCTGTGGAGTGTCTGGTTGTTGGCTGATGCGTCCTCTTGGATCGTCGCCCACTCTGCTGTGTGGCAGTAGTGTCTTGGGTGTGTTGGGAGTTGCAGACTTGGCTTATGTTACGCCCTAGCAGGGGCGTGGGTTCTAAAGGTTCTGAATCACACAAGTATCAAGCGAAGACCTCTGTTGTCTTATTGCTATGAAATACGAATGATAAAAGTGTGGCACAAGGTGCAGCACTACTCTGTAATGTAGGACTCCTCGTCCGAAGTGTCTAGCACTTCTCTACACTTGATCTTGCTAGTGCACAGAGTATAACAGGTGTAACGCGTTGATATAGTTCAACTGCAAAGACTTCGAAGTGTCCTGGTTAGGGACTGAGGTAGGGGATGCACAAGAAGAGAGGGATAAGGCGAGGTCACACCAAAGTACGGAGGCAAGGTTGCTAGATTGCAAACGAAGCCAAGTCTGGCTTCCTACGGTCTATGGTACAGGTTTATATAGGACAGGGTTCCAAACAACATGAACACAAGTCCACACAATATCAAAGAGACTAAACAGAGTAACCAGAAGTTCGGATCAAAGAAACAGCGCCACTAGTAACAGTAGCTCCTTTGGTAACAAGGTATAGTACAGAAGGGGAAAGGCAGGGTGGAGACATACTGTGACTTAGGTCCGAAGCATCGGATCATAACACCCAAGCCGCCATGTACCATCCTTTTATCGAAGCTGTCGCTCTCACCATTGTCAACATGCCAATCACCTTCGTCACCATTATGATATTCTCCATCATCCTCTACTTCATGGTTGGTTTGTGGGCTTCTGCGAGCCAATTTTTGTGAGTAGCTATTTCTACCTCATCTCGTTTCAGTGGCTCATGAACCCGTCGTAGCACATTCTTCCTATTTATCTTCACCGTGGCCTTGGTAATGAAGGCATGGTTCCGCTGCGTGGCAGCGGCTCTTGGAGACCCAGTGCCTGCACAGACAATTACCAGCAACACTCTCATACGATATTTTTCAGGAAAAACTCGGCTTCCCTCGCCACATGATGGACCAGGTCGTCCTCGCCACCATAGATGAGGCGCTGGCCCCAAAGCTTCCATCATGAGTGCTCCTGGCATCATGTAGTGCACTTGCACCCCATTCTCAGTCTCCATTTCCTGATATGCGTGCTACAGGAATCGTACTGTTGCTCTCAGACTTTGGATCCATCCGCTCCTCATCCCGTCCTACCTCGCCCTCCTTTCCATCCTCGTCCTCCTCGTCCAGGCCATATTATCGTCTGGTCCAGTTCGACGGCTTCACTGCGAATATGCGCCAGTGGCCGCTACCTGCGGCGACTCCGGCATCACCGTGAGCACCACTCAGACAAGTTTCATGTCGGCTGTTAAAGTTCATGTGGAAAATGCAGGGGGATTGGTCATCTTCACTTTCCAGGTTTTGCGCCTCCTCGTCATTCTCGTACTCCTCGGCCTTGCAATATTCAGCTCCGTGCGAGAAGAGGGTCAGCAGCATGTCTCCCTGTTGTCTGCAGTGAGCGCACTCAATGGTAGGGACCACGAGGGCAAGCACCATTATGGCAGCGACTCTCTCACCAAACGAGAGTGGCTCGGTCTCACACTTTGTATAACTTATGTGCGTCAATCCAGCCACCGATGTTCTTTTTGAGTTGGTTTCTCACTCGAGTCATGACTTGGTGCAGCTGTATATGGCCTTTTTGGGATCAATGACTCTGACTGCTCGGAGATCCTGCGCATCGATCGCTTCGTTCCATCTCTGCTCACTCTTGCTTGGCACTTTCTCCGTCTACGCTTACCGCGACATCTGGCCGCTGCTTACTTTCACCTTGTCACCTGTCGATGCGTCCGAAGGCCCTTTGCTATGGGTCAGAATTGGCCTTCTGGCTTTCGCGGCCATCGTGATCCCTCTGCTCATCCCGTACCAGTATATCCCAGTTGATCCCAAGGCGAGTTTGTCTCTTACCATATCATACTTTCGATCTCTGACTCCCGTTGCAGGACCCTCTGCAGGTAATCAACCCTGAACAGACCGCCTCGCTGCTATCTATGATGTTATATACCTTCCTTGATCCCATCGTTTTCTTGGCATATCGTGTTCCACATCTATCCCATGACATGCTACCACCACTCACAGACTACGACTACACCAAGAATCTCGTGCAAAGGAGGTTCAAGGCAGGTCCATCTCGGTTGTTAGTGTAGTGTATTACTGACACGCTCTGCTAGCACTTGGATACATTTACTGGCGGACCCAAGAGGCACATCTTCTGGGGGTTCATGGTAGTCTTCCGTCCGTTGTTTATATGCTGTTAAGTGATGCGTCGCTTATATTCCATCAAGGCCGTGAATACGTCCAACTAGCAATTTTCGTCATCATCAAAGTATTTTCGACGCTAATGGCACCATTTGGGATGAATCGGCTCTTGCGGTACCCCATTTTATCTTGATGACCTTACGGATATACTTAGCGTCTCCCTACCAGCTACCTCAAAACCCGAGGGGAAGATGCGTTCGTTCGTCCATGGGTTTGGGTAGCATATATTTTTCTGGGTCCTACTCTCGGAACCATCGCCTTCCAATGGTATTATTTCGTTGTGGTAAGTGATAGAATATATTTACTGTGCCAAGTTACTCATGAATCGGCCATGTTTTAGATGGGTACTCTCGTGCACGTCTCTGCCATCGTCACACAACTCGTCTTTGAGCACGCTCTACGTATCCATGTGAAAGCTGAGACATCATCTTCTCTGTCTGCCACTCCCAATGCCACTCCCGATTCTCACAGCGGGTCCACGACGCCAGACAGTGGGTCAATAATCGAGGTCGATATTATGTCTGAGGCGGGCGGGAGCAGCGAGGAGACTCGGAGCATGCAACTGATGATCACGGCGTCGAGATTCAAGGGCAAGCGAAAGGAGGAAGCTCCCGGATCCAAGGTGACTTCATTCGCAGAAGAACCATCTTACTCGTTGTAAGTCACCCCTTCCCACCCACTCATGCCTATCATCTTTCCCAACACACGGCAGACGCACAACCTCGTGATAGCTACCCCCCTTGCAGACTATGTCGTTTCACTTGGCAAGGATGGTCGGATCACTAGCTGGGGCTCTGTTTCAGACGTGCTCAAGAAAGACAAGACACTGGCGAAGGAACTCTCCAAGGGCACGCGGGCCATTAAGGACAACGAGAAGATCGACTCGGTGGAGCCCGACAAGACGGTGGGGTCAGCAGACGGGAAACTGATCTTGACCGAGGAGATCGTGAGGGTACTAAGTGTGTCAGACAGACGCGGTACTACTGATGCTGTGTATAGTGCGCTGAGAAGCCACGAGAATAGCTAAGACACACTGGCACATGCAAGGAGCAGCATGTGGAGTACGTCCAGGTCCTCCTGGGCTAGATCTGCAGGAAGCCACTTGAGGAATATGGCAGCATACTGAGTAACGAGGTTGCACACCCCTTCGCGCCATGTAGTATTGATGTTATTGATGTATTTCTTCATTTATTGAGCCCACACCCCTCTCCTCCGACTTTGTGAGAACAATGTTGAGCACCTTGAGTCAGCCAGTGAGGAATGCGAGTGCGAGTGTGCGCTCCCAGGCCCAGCCCTGGATGACGTGAATCATTTGACCAGCCCCAAAGTTGCCTGAAGTCATCACAAAAACAAAAGTACTTGACCTCCAAAGTTAAAGTCCGAAAAGGAGAGAAAGCATGTGAACCATTTGACCAGCCCCAAAGTTGCCTGAAGTCATCGCAAATACAAAAGTACTTGACCTCCAAAGTTAAAGTCTGAAAAAGAGAGAAAACCCACTTGAAAAAAAGACAAAGCCCCTAAACCCCAAAGTCAAAGTATTTAAGTCACCCAACTCCAAAGCCAAACACCTTGCAGTTTTCCTGATGCTTCTAAGCGGCGCTTCAAAGCCCGCGAGTATTTGTATAAGTAGTCGCCTTAGAAGACCAAGAGTCCCCATCTTGGTCTTCTTCAATCCACCACTTGACTCGTCTTTTGCTTGCCTTAGTCTCGGACTAAGTGTGCCTCTGCTTGTATCCACCAAAGGATACTCTTCTTCATCTTATCGCTGCAGTGTGTGCCGGTAGTGCCCCTGTTCAGCTTGTGTTGGGTTGACACGTGATCCCCATTCACTCACCTTCGCTAAGTCGATTACGCCCAATCCGAGTCCAAGTCGGACTAACGCCGGTGGAGCGTAACATTAAGACCAAGATCCCCATCGTGGCGTACTCGACCAGAGATCAGTGGACGTCTTTCCGTCCCTATCATATTGACCGAAGAGGAGATCGCAATGTACCAACAAGATTCCTAGGAGCAGCCCAGTGGAGAGAATGAGGAGAAGATACCGGATATTTCGTAGAGTTCAACGGTCCAAACCGTTTTCGACCTGTTGAGTTTAATTTTGAACACCTCTGTTGGACCGAGGTTACTTGGAACCCCATAGACCATCGCTGGGACATAGTGCGACCAGCAGGGAGAAACTACAACTGTGACATCGACGCACGAGAGCTTAATAGCCGTGCAGACTACGGCCCTATCGACGGGCAAGCACAAGAACACACTGACGAAGGGATCAGCGGAGAAGAAGCCTCCAACAGCCAGCAATCACCAAGCCAAAGGACTACGCCAGCAGAAGACGCCAGTCTAGGAGCTATTGGCGAACACATCATACGACGAACTGAGTCTTTAACCATTCATCAACCCGAACCGGAGGTAATCCACATTCACAGCCCAACAATCGCAATGGCTACCGCCACCATCACACAAGAAGAAATACAACCACTACTCACCATGGAAGAAAGGGATCAGATAGCCCTGGGAGAACAAAGACACATCACCGAAGAATCGCGAGCCAATCTGGCTCCTATCAACCCCTACACCGGTCATCAAATGACCAACGACGACGTAGCAATTCATCGAGCCATCGGGCCAGATGTAGCTGACCCCCCTAGTGGAGGAGGCGGACCTCCTGGCGATCTACCAGGAGGAAGACTGCCACCACAGGGGCATGGATTTGGAGGATTTCCTGGAGGATTCCCTGGCGGACCACCAGGAGGAGGACACCCTGGAGGAGGATTACCAGGTGCAGGTCCCATTGTTCCCCCTCCGAATAGTAAACTAGCAGGCGAAGCACCAACAGTATTCGACGGAGAACGCGCGAAATTCGAGGCATTTCTCACTCAGTGGCACATCTATTGGGGCATGAATGCAGATGAAGGCATCATGGCCACCCCATATCGACGGGCCCTTCTTTTCCTATCATACATCAAGGGCGTCAACGTCAGCGAATGGGTACTGGCGATGCTCACCTGGCTCAATGGCCAGATACAAACAGGAATACCCCGAACAAGTGAAGGGCTGTGGAACGAAGTCACGCGCAGCTTTATGCAGCGCTTTAGGAACACAATGGAACAAGAACAAGCTCAATACGAGTTGAAGAAAGGGCTTAAAATGACTGGGGGCAATCTAGATGAGTATTGTACCCAGTTCGAACAGCTAGTGCAACGTGCACAATATCGGCTTGATGACCTGCAGACGCTTGATCTATTCGCAAGTGGACTACCCACTGACCTATACTCTAAAGTGTACACCCTCGACTCTCCACATAACTATCGCGAATGGAAAGAAGCAGCCACCACTCGCCAGCAACAATACATGCATCTTAAGGCGATGCTTAACAAGGGGGTGCCACAAAAACAAGAAAGATCACAGCAATCACGTCCTTGGCAAGGACCACCTAGAAGCTCTTGGCAACCCCGAAACCTTCCCAGAGACCCGAACGCGATGGATACATCCGCTGACCGCATCCGAGGGCGACTAACAGGGGCCGAAGACATACTTACCCCTCGTCCCCCATATCGACCAAGGGGAGGGTTTTTGCAGAGAGGGGGAGGATGTAACAATCAAAGGCCAGTCACTTGTTACAATTGTGGAAAGGACGGACACATGGCCCGTGATTGCAGACAACCACGAAGGGATTATCAATCCCAAGCATCTACCAGTCGGTACATCGACACCGACTATCATCAGCAAGAACCCAAAGTCGCCACTAGAGCAGTTCAAGAAACGCCCCCTCAGCAACGTGCCAGCGACTGGCTTAATGGAGTAGCAGGAGAATCGGACGACGTCAAGGACATTATCCTCCAACAGTTGTGGAAGAAGGAGGGTTTTCAGGACGCCTGAACCCATCGGCCTGGGTGAGGGCAGTTAATTGTAACAGTGTAATCATGACTCACTATCGTTCTATGAGAGTTCCAGTATTGATTCGCACCAGTTACGCAATGGCCGACATAAGAGCATTGGTTGATTCCGGAGCGACCCACTGCTTCATGAGACCCTCCTTTGTGAAAAGGATGGGACTCGGAGTCAAACCACTCGATGTTCCAAAGAAGATATGGAACATCGATAATACAGAAAACAAGTCGGGACGTATCACTCATTATACCGATGTCGACGTCCAGACTAAAGGAATCCACAAGGAAATCCGCTTTCTCATCACAGACATTGGCAACGAAGACATTGTACTAGGATATCCATGGCTTGCTATTTACGACCCACACATCAAATGGTCGCAAGCGGCCATACATGAAGACATGCTCCCCATTATCATTCGATCAATCAACCCTTACATCAAAACAGCATCAGTTGTTGCGGCAACCACCGTCCAAGATGACAATTATGAAGTTGTACACTCTTGCATCGTCACGGACGAACAACGGGAACAATTCGACGATGAATGCCAAATTAGAACCACCGCCACTGACCTCGCTATTGCCGCTCAGCAATACGTCACTAAAGCTGAGTTACCTCCCGAATATCGAGAATTTGAATGCCTCTTCAGTGAAGAAGCGTCGGACAGGTTTCCACCCAGCAGGCCCTGGGATCACGCCATCGAATTCAAGCCAGGGACAGCCGACACAATTGACTGCAAAATATACCCCATGACACAAGAAGAAGACAAGAAGCTGCGTGAGTGGATTAACGAACAACTGAAAAAGGGGTATATCAGACCCTCTAAATCCCCCTACGCTTCCTCTTTCTTCTTCATCAAGAAAAAAGATGGGAAACTACGACCCGTTCAGGACTATCGAAAAATCAATGCCGTCACTATCCGCAACCAATATCCGCTCCCCCTCATCACCAACCTCATCACTGACCTTAGTAACGCTCACATCTACACCAAGCTTGACGTTCAGTGGGGATACAACAACGTATGCATCAAGGAGGGTGACGAAGAAAAGGCAGCATTCAAAACACGATATGGATTATTCGAACCAACGGTGATGTTTTTCGGCCTTACCAACTCCCCCGCAATGTTCCAGACCATGATGAATTTTATCTTCAGAGATGTCATCGCAAAGCATGAAACACAGGGGACCGTCATTCGGGCCTATATGGACGACATAGGCATCGCTACCGGACTCACTCATTCCCTAGCAGACCACATTGAAGCTGTCAAGGACGTGCTCCGTGTATCTGCGGAGCACGACCTGTACTACAAACTCGAGAAATGCCTCTTTCACTCCCCGCGTATGGATTACCTGGGGGTAATCCTTGAAAAGGGGGTGACGCACATGGACCCTGTCAAAATTTCCGGCATAAAGGATTGGCCTACACCATCCAAGGTTAAGGACGTCCGCTCTTTTCTTGGTTTCTGCAATTTTTACCGACCTTTCATACGAGGTTTTGCATCTAAAGCACGACCGCTCAACAAACTCATGCGCAAAGACACTGAATGGCACTGGGGAACCAAAGAAGAAAGGGCATTTCAAGACCTCAAAACACTCGTCACCAGCGAACCCGTCCTAGCGCACCCCGACCTCACCCAACAATTCGAGCTGGAAGTCGACGCATTAGGATTCGCAACTGGGGCGGTCCTCCTCCAACGCAAAGCGGACGGTAAACGACACCCCATTGGCTACTACTCGTCTACCCTCAATGAAGCCGAGCGAAATTATGACATCTACAATCTCGAACTTTTGGCAATCATCAAAGCTTTCCGCCATTGGAGACCCCTCCTAGTGGGCTCCCCCCACAAAATCAAGGTCTTCTCCGACCACCTCAACTTACAATACTGGAAATCACTGCAGAAGATTAGTAGGCGTGTCGCCAGGGAAGTACTTGAACTTTCTGAGTACGACTTTGAAATTCACCACATCAAAGGGACTTCCAATGGACGCGCCGACGCACTGTCACGAAGACCAGACTACAACCAAGGGGAGAACGACAATGAAGGAATAACGGTGTTACCAGAAAGCGTCTTCATACGCGCCAATACGCTGGAAGAACCCCAACACCCCCACTGGAGACCCGAGATTCTGCCAGTAGAAATGACCCCGAAGCACCCCATCTATGAACAGGACATAGCTAAGTTAAAGCCTTGGGTCGACGCGCACAAACTAAAAGACATTGAAGGGACATGGTACAAAGAAGGGCGCCGAGTGGTTACCGGTGGCATCCATGATAAACGCACCATCATTGCTGCTCACCATGACTCCCCTGTCTACAGCCACCCCGGCATCAAACGGACTCTCCAGCTCACCGAACGACACTACTGGTGGCCGCAAATGAAAAATGATGTCACGGACTATGTCAAAGGCTGTGCAGACTGCCAGCGACACAAAGTCAACCTTCGACCCATCAGAGCGCCACTACAACCCATTTACCCCAAACCGGAGTCCTTACCATTCGAAACCATTGTGGTGGACTTTATCACCAAACTCCCCGTCTCCCGTGGTTATGACTCTATTCTAACAATAACAGACCACGACTGCACTAAAGCCGCCATTTTCGTCCCATGCAATGAGGAAATAACCGCCGAAGGGACAGCCGCGCTGTACGTTTCCCACGTATTCCCACGATTCGGACTCCCCTCGCGTGTTATCAGTGATCGAGATCCTCGCTTCGCATCCAAGTTCATGCGAGAGATATGCAAAATCCTTGGCATCAGCCAAAATATCTCAACCGCTTACCACCCCAGAACCGATGGCCAATCGGAACGGACAAATCAATGGCTAGAACAATATCTCCGCTTCTGGGTAAACGAACGACAGGACAATTGGGTTCGTTACCTCCCTATGGCAGAATTCACGCATAACAATTGGCCCAACGAAACCACGCGGGAGTCCCCATTCTTTCTCTTATCAGGGTTCAACCCCCATGCTGATTGGACCGATAGGCCTTCCCCTATTCCACAAGTATCCCTGAGGCTAGACCAGTTCAAGCAAGCGCGACAGCGTGCATTCTCATGCATGCTCAAGGCGCAGAAGTCATGGGTCAAACATAAAGATACGCCCATGTTCAAAGAAGGAGATCTCGTGTGGCTTGAAGGACGCCACCTACGTACACATCAGCCAACCACAAAACTAGCTGCCAAGCGCCATGGACCATTTAAGGTCACCCAGGTGATGTCCCCTGTCAACTATCGTCTCGAACTTCCCACGCAGTGGAGCATCCACGACGTCTTCCATATAGATCTTCTCACACCTTATTGTGAAACACCCACGCACAGACCAAACTATCAGCGCCCACCACCGGATTTGGTTGATAATGAAGAAGAATACGAAGTCGAGAAGATTCTGGACTCTCGACAATTCGGCAGAAGGCGTCGGCTGCAATATCTTGTCAAATGGAAGGGCTATCCCGACTCGGACAATCAGTGGGTCGACAAGGATGACGTCTTTGCTGACGAAGCCATTCGGGAGTTTAAAAATTCCAACCCCGAACGAGAAGTGCATATAAGGGCCGCCATTCGACGCGATAAGTCGCCATCCCCCCTCATGTCCTCTATTCCTCGCAATGACCACCTTAACCTCCTCGAAACCATCATTGCCCCCATCGTCTCCCCTAACCTTGTCGTTCCCGCCACCACTGAACAGCAAAGAGCTCACCAACAAGCTGCACAACAGCCTCGCAACGAACGACTCACAGAAGAGCAGACACTACAACGACAAGATAGTGCAGCAGACCTGTCCGAGGCATTGCGACAATTTCCCATGCCCACGACGGGAGTGGTCTCCGACGACCCTACAGCAATTCAACCAACACCTCAGCCACTGTACAACATTGTCGACCCCGACACCGGAGCCACCACCCATACCATCACGGAAGAAGAACTCTTCCAACTTCAAGCGGCTCTCACGAGCTCTGATGGGGCCCGATGCGATGAAGAACTACGAACAGGAGTGGAAGGAGACGGTGCGGAAGTGGCAGGCCGAGCAATTGCATATCGCTGCCTTGCGGCGCAAGATGGCGAAGGAGCGGAAGGAGTATTGGACCAAGCTACGCATGACGACCTCTATGACGATTACTACCCCTCACGACACCCATTCCTTGACTATGAACAGCACCCTGGAGCCCCAGAGGCTACTCCCTATCTCGTCGACACAGACGGAGCGCCTATGCACAGGGGATACATTACAGCACCCCACGCTGCTCGTTGTATGCCACTCAGAGCAGACGACAGCGCCCTCAGCATCATCATCCCTGAGGGGTTCTGGGTCAATGGACGACCCGATTACATTCCATTCCCAGTCCGTCTCCCCAACGGACTTACAGTACAGGCCTCGCACATGCAAGTTATCAAGGCCGGAGACCCCTTCATTCTCGGACTAGTCCCGGGATCCCCATACATTTATGGGAAGCCACTATACGCCACACCGCATCTCCCACACAACAACCACGCTTTCATCGCGCATGAAGATCTCTTTCTACTCAGAGACCGTCATCCCACTGATGCCATGCTCCAATGCATCAACGACATTACGCTGACGGAAGAGGTGCATCGTTACAGGCAAAATGCGTTTGCCGAGGACCAGCTCGAAGGGCGCATCCGGCGCCTTCAAGAAGAAAAGGGGATCGTCCACCATCGCAAGATGGACTCCATCTACAGGTTGGAATGTGCTAACGCCTTACCAAGGATCAAGGATGAGATTGAGGCCGTGCGGAGGATTAGCAGGGATACCATTGACTTGTGAGGTGGGCCTCACTCCTGAAAAGGGGGTGATGTTACGGTACGGACTTTACTACAGGAAGTGTACAACTCACGGCCGGTTATGACTATGGCCCGACTTGTTATTAGTCATGGACTCTTACATCGTATCAGTCAGCATATAGCTAACATGTGATTTGTGACTCATGTATGACTCATTCCTAGGATAGCTGTACTAGGGTTCGAGCTAGTTACGCTACTGGATAGGTTACCTTCTAAGTGGCGCTTCAAAGCCCGCGAGTATTTGTATAAGTAGTCGCCTTAGAAGACCAAGAGTCCCCATCTTGGTCTTCTTCAATCCACCACTTGACTCGTCTTTTGCTTGCCTTAGTCTCGGACTAAGTGTGCCTCTGCTTGTATCCACCAAAGGATACTCTTCTTCATCTTATCGCTGCAGTGTGTGCCGGTAGTGCCCCTGTTCAGCTTGTGTTGGGTTGACACGTGATCCCCATTCACTCACCTTCGCTAAGTCGATTACGCCCAATCCGAGTCCAAGTCGGACTAACGCCGGTGGAGCGTAACACACCTGCCATAAAAGGGTGCATTTAGCCCAAGTATAGTAGTAATAAAGACTTATAAGGACAATGAGTGTCTCATTGTCTCACTTTGCACTAGGAGAGAATCTTAAGGCTCCTAGTGCGCAGCAAGTCCAAGAAAGGGAAAGCCAAGAAAGGAAAGACTTTCCCGCAAACGCAAGTGTAAGTAAGAAATCAAGGTAAAGTCGAAAAACAAGCTTAGTCCGTAACACATAAGACCTTCAGTGTTACAGCTTCACCCTCACAATCTTGGCAAATGGCGATACAATGGACACAATTACAAGAAGAAGAAGGAGATAACAAAGGAAAGGCTGAGATAAGCCATAAGCCTAAAGCTGAGTGTCCTGGACTGCAATATCATTGGACCTTCTGCGATAATGCACAGATGTGTAGGTTCCACCAGCCCAGATAAAGCAAAAACCAAAGTTGCCCATCACATGACCCTGGCATGTGACCTGGCTAGAATGCACTGGAAGAGTCCAGATGAGCTTGTGCCTGGCTGACTGATGTTTGGTACCTGATGACTGATACTGGCTGAGGATTACTCATAGACAATTACACTGTTACAATAAGGATGACTGATGCTCTGTTCTGATTGGATGACCAACAATATGCTGACTGATACTTACACATTCCCGATGACACTCTTACTGTACGATTACTCACCCTAGGATTGTTGTATTAGGGTTTCTGAGTCTAAACCTTGGGGCTGAGGAGTATAAGTAGGGTAGCATGTATCCCTGACTCCTTAGCTTGAGATCTTTGTGGAATTGCACCTGCTGTTTGTGGCTCCTTTCCCTTCATCTTTTGAGCTGGGCTGTCTGCCACCCCTTTGGCTGTTTACCATTTCCCCCTTTCCCTCTCTTATCTGCCATTTTCTGCTTCTCAATGCTCTTGCCTGATAGAGTGCTGCTAGTATCCTTGTCAACTAGGGGACACCTTGGCTGTATCTGCCCTTTCCTGTAAGTTGGCTGACAATTTGGGGCACAGTGTTCCTGCAGAACCATCCAAGTTGGACAATACACCTGTGCAAGTGTAACATTCAGTGGGGCTAGATGAGGTACATTGGTGTTTGGTAACAATACTCAATCTCATCCATAGCCTCTAGGGTGCTCATGCAAGTGCCATGTCACTCAGGCTCCTTCAAGTCTCAGAACTCCTGGCCTGGTTTGGGGACAACAATATCAGCACCCTGAAGGCAAAGCACAAGGATGGTACATTGTATATTCTAAGCCCAGTAGTATTAACTTTAGCCCAGACAGATCTCATTGCAGCCATTGTCAAGTCCCCTGAGTTTGCATCCATTTCCAAGTCAACCATTAAGGAAATCATTGAGGAGGTAGGATTCTTATCATCCACAGTATCCAATTCTGACCTCCTGTTGCCAGCACAAGAAGAAAGGGTTGCAAAAGCCACTTGATAATAATGTGACAAGAGTGTGATGCATTACATGTGACACAGAAGTGACACATGGACCTGAGCTAGAATGAGAGGACTGATGAACAGCACACAAAGGTAGCATACTCACAGTGGACTAAGAGGACTGTGGTGAGATAGGCTGGGTGGCTGGAAAGCAGCAACAGGAGTCAAGCAAGGTAAAGCAAGAGTGTCTGGCACACAACAGAGTGAGAACTGATAATAGTTATTACAGAGGAGAGACTTTACCTGGCACACAACAGAGTGAGAACTGATGTGGACCAGGGCATACAAGCAGTCTACTTATACTGTACAGAGGTGTGACACTAGTACAAGGGAAGTAACTATAGGTCACAGAGTACAAGGGACACATTGTTCTACAACAGGACAAAGGAGTGTGCATAAGGAGAACAAGGCGTATAGAACAAAAGAAAGTCTAGACAAGTATGATATCATAGTGACATCATAATAAAGATAACGCTAGAAAGAGAACAAAGGAAGGAGTACAATGAAGAGTCCAGAGTAGTCCATATGATGTCATTGTACAGTGATGTCATAGAAGTCCTAGATTGTACAGATCAAATCAAATTCTAATCTAAAGCAGTCCTAATTAATCTACAGCAGTCCATATCTGTAAGTCCAGTCCATTAGAGCCGCTAAGTGTGCAAGGGTCACTTATCAACAAGGACAAGGAGAGTGAGTCAAATAGATAGTGAAGTGTGGCTGAAAGTCAGACAGAGTTTCAAGAACAACAACTTGATAGTACATTCCAGTCTGGATCCATACATTTTATACTACTGGGTTTTTTGTTTATTTGTAAATACAAGCCATAAGTAATCACAAGCCATCAAACATATGTGAGCATGTCATAAGGTAAGAACATTGTAGAGCCTCTCAACCAAGGCAAAAAGTCATAGCCATTTACCATGAGATCATATGGAAACCAAGACTGAAGCCAAAACCAAACATGGGACAAAGGAATTGAGATTGCAGGCTAGGACAGTGTGTGGCTGTGGCCCTTGTGATGTCGGGCTTGGTGTGCTCACACTTGATCTGAAAATGTATCCTAACAACAAGACTGATCAATGAGAAGTCAAGTCAAACTGGTATAGTAACAGCCAAAGGCCATAGTGGTGAATTCCGCCTTACTCTCGCCTGGACCATTTTGGGCTGGTGCTTCTGTGACCAAATGTGCAAGCTGCATATTTGGTAGGGGCAAGCATTTGGGCTGAATCTTTGGACTTCCTGGGGTTTTGCACCTCGATTACTATACCCATGCAGCTCCTTTTCTTTCTCAGTTTACAATTACCTTTGTTTGATGATTCCTAGGGCGCAAGACATACCAAGCACAAGCCACACCGAGCCTCATGTTACAAGGGCAGGGGGCCACAAGTTCACAGTGCTGTGACGTCTCAATTCCCCTTCATCCACACCCTTTACGACTCAGTTTCTATCCATCACAACCATGACCACGAGTTCTTACAATTACTGCCCCGTTTTACTTTACGACGGTACAATTACTTTACGACAGATTGATGTCTTATGATATCTTATGAACTGACGCTTATGATTTCGGACTGGCTAGGTAGTATAAAATGTATTGCTGTTGGTCTGGAATCTACACCCAATTGTTCTCGAATACTTCTGTGTGCTATCATTGCTCGCGCTCTCATTTTCTCACCCTCTTCACTTGAATCTCGACTTCTTTTTTCGGGCATCAAGTGCCACTCACATGTTACACGTCACACATCACTCATCACATTGATTCTACATAGTCCAAAAATTAGTGTATAGGATCGCTCGTGCTGAGGCAAGACAACTCCCCTGGGCCATCAGCCCAGTACAGTTCTGACAGGATCCCAGTGCTGGATGCTCCCCTGCAAGTTGGGCTCACAGTGCAGTTCAGCACTTGATGCATTACCTTAGTGTATGCCCTTGACTCCTCCATGCTCTCACTCACTAGCTCATATTTGATTCAGAAGTTTTGGGGCTTTTTTTTTTTACTATATTTGGACTTGCTGACATACATACACAACTTGATACAACCTCCCCTCAACCTGGCATGACTGCCAGATGAATAAAAATACCAACTATTTGACTATGAAATGCACAAAAAGTATGCATGATGACTAAGTCTGACCAATAAATGACAGTAATTGACTAAAAAAAATGACCTACATCATGCTTCAGCTGACTGCAACTGACTATGGATTGTCTATCAACAACCTCATATGACTTTTCAGACCTGAGAGTGATTTGAGAGAAGTTGAATTGGACTTAGAATGTCATGATCCCATAACAATCTAGAACTTTCTACCATATTCCTTTCTTTTCTCTTTCCTTCCTGAATACTCCGACGACTCATAGTCCAATTACTGATACATGTTTCACCCTTTCTCTATTGCCACCAGTACATTCTCCATGTTTCCGTTCCCTTAGTCATACATGCGCTAGGGACCTATATAAACCATAGACAAAAACCCAGTATTACTTAGACTTGTCTTTATCTCTCATCAGCGAATATCACTGTCTTGTTCTTCTGAGTGCCCCTCTCTACTCTCACCATCTATACTGGATTCCCCTTGAGTGGGGATCATTTCCGAAGCTTGGGCTCTGTGCTATAACAAGGGTCACACTCAGCCACTGAGTTTCCGAACTCAGCAGAATTCCTGTGTTAGTCAGCGCACGTCGTGCACCGAGGCTCCGCTGAGCCTTGACATAGAATGACTGACTCGAGTTTGACTATGGATTGACTATGGATTTGTCCATAATCAACTTGATGTAACCATTGGATGACCTAGATTAGACCAAGAATGACTACAGATTTATCCCTCAACAACTAAAAATGGCTGTCCGGCAACCTAGATCACCCATGTGTTGACTTTGCTTGACTTCGGCAAAGCCCCTCAGCCTGGCTATTCATAGCCAATCTTAGTCACCCCGAATCAGAAATCTTGCAAATATTCACTTTTTTAGTCACGTTGACCACCCGATGACTATTTCGGGTCAACCGCCGACCAACAGCCGACTTTCCTTTTTTACTAAGGGTCACATTGCAGGGACCAACAAATAAAAAAACAAATCATTTTTTTGGCTGATGCCGGGGCCGACAAACCATGCATCGGACGGGCTCTTACACTGCCAGTTGTCACTGGACCCTCTGGCGGGGGTCCTGACGGCTATCACTAAGCTGACCACGTGTCAGTCTTGTTTGGGTGCTGCTACGGGGTCAATTGAATGTCAGGTGTGGGCACCATGCTGATGTCAAAAACACCCCATCTAAGGGACCGGGTTTGTGACATCTGAGCAGCGTTATCCAGACCCTGATCCAGGGCTGGGATTAGGTTGTCCTTGGGTGCCCGTGAGAGCTGATTACTTGAATACTTTGCCACTTCATCACGACGACTTCAACTTCTGCGACTTCAACTTGGTTCCCATCCACCCTCATGGGTAATACCTCACAAGTTCCTCCCGACCACAACAATTCACTCCTGTTGCACCACACTTGCCCTTACCCCTACTACTGTCACTGCCAACACCTTTCCTCTCTGTGCAGCCTGCCCAGACCATGCCGCCACAATTTCCTACGCCTCCCCCCCCAACATGCCCACTGCTCCCACATCATGTCGTGGATGACACAAGACCTAAGAGGAGGTTTATGCTGAGTAGCAATGCAGTGTGTGGACACCAGCAGTGTTCTGTTCTGCAGCATCAGCACCCACGCGGTGTTGAGCAGGTATTTGACATCGTCGGAGATGATTATTTAGCGGCTTGTAGTACCTAGTATTCTAAATCATATCTTTGCTCTGGAATTGTGTGTGTGCAGCCGGTTTTTGTAGGGTCAAATATCGTAAAATTACAGAATCTCGAACAGAGGATCAGGCTCTATTCAACGTTAACAGAGGGTACAGGATTCAGTGCTGATCCAACGTTCTGGCGGATAGCACTCTCATGGGCCTAATCTGGGGTCCGATGGACCTTAGATTTCCAGACCCTGGGACAGGGTCTAGCTCGTCTGGCGGTGTAGTGGTCACACGTCGCGCCGACCTATAAGCCGGAATGACAGACTATGCAAAGAATAACATAAACTAGACATAGTACATGCGAAAGACGTCACAGAACGACGAGTTGCAAAAACCAGAATTTATCCAAACCTCTCAATAATGGTTACGAGTATAGTTGTTGAAAATCAACAAGTTAACAGTATCGCTGGGAATCTCCGAGAGCAAGCCCTTGCTCGACAATTTGATCAACGCATCCTTGAGATCCGCAGGGCTGAGTGGCTTGAACTCTGGCGCAGTGATAGCGTCAAGGAGACGTGGCGAAGGAAGGAAGCCGCCAGCCCAGCGGGGCATTATGTTATAAACGGACTGATAGAGGCGGGTGAAAGAGCCGGTGAAGGGGCGTTGCGCATTGAGTTCCTGAGGAACAAGCGACGAGGTAGAGGGGTTGAACGTGACTGATGGGTAAATGGAAAGAAGGTAGGCCAAAACACCAGCCGTGTGGGGCGAAGCCATGGAAGTGCCGGAGATGGTGTTAACGGCTGATTCGGAGCCAATCCAAGTGGACAAGATGTTCAGGCCAGGGGCAAAGACATCGACGCAAGGCCCGTAATTGGAGAAGTACGCGCGCTCGTCGCCAAGCGTAGACGCACCGACAGTAACGGCCTTCTCAGCGGCAGCTGGGGAGAATGTGCAGGCATCACGATTGTCGTTGCCAGCGGCAACAGCGAAGTGAAGACCCATGTCGACGGCACCATTGACGGCATTATCAAGAGTGGTGGATTTTCCACCGCCCAAAGACATGTTAGCGACCGAACCCTTGTGCTTCGTCTTCCCAGTAGCCTTGAGCTCGGCGGCAGCGAGCTTGTCCTTGGCAGCTGCATCTTCTGCAGCGAAGATGACACCAGCGATGACGTCGGACATTGAGCCACTGCCGTTGGATCCAAGGACCTTGACCGCGGTGACATTTGCAGACTTGGCAACACCGTATTTGCGGGATGCGATCGTACCCGCGCAGTGGGTACCATGGCCATTGTTATCTTCATCTACGTCATTCGCGGGGATAGTCTTTCCCCAGGACGCACGACCTTGAAACTCTTCGTGCTTGATGTTGATACCGGTGTCAATGACGTAGACATTCACACCCTCGCCACCATGGGTATCAAATTCGTACTTGCTAAAGGTGCCGAATGTGAGCTTGGGACGGTGGCTGATGCGAGCAAGGCCCTATAAATAAAGTTCCGGAGTGAGTCACATGCGTGGTAAAATGGGCTTGTCGTCAACGTACCCACGGAGCCATTCTCTGGACATCTTGTGTCCTGACAATTTGGTCGCGTTCAACATAGTCGACTTCTGGCTGTTCCCGGATCTTCTGGAGGACTGCGTCTGTGAACTGTCCAGCATAGCCCTTGATATGGCTATCGTATACGTGACGAATCCCGCTCCCATCACCCAAAAGAGGGTCTTCGGCGTGTGCTGCCTGGAGGAAGTTATAGTGATTGCCCACAACCGCCTGCGGCGTGTCCTTCTTCAATACGACAATATATGAATTGTTGATAAGTCCGTGAGGAGCTTGGTGTGCTTCCGTGAGGACAGGAGCAAGTACGAAAGGAAAACCTTGGCGGCCATCATATTGATGGTTGGTAGAGAGTGGAGTGGCTAAGGTGGAGGCGACTAAGGAGAGAAGAGAAACAGAGAGTATGAGTGACATGGTTGTGGTTCAAAACAAGCCCAGTTTAGGCGCTGCAACCCCCCCGCCTTAGATAATGGCAACCCCAGTGTGGCTTTGTTTGTTCCAGAAGCGCGCTGCGGCATTCGAGGGGACAGCCGCCACGTAGGATGCAGTACTGTACTGTATTTCTAACACATCTGTACAATATTCTTTGTATATTGGGGGAAAGTGCGAGTGCAAAGCCATGTACACGCCAATGTTTGTACAGTGCCTAACTTTGCACTGCCACCACGGCTAAGACATAGATTCCCCAAGCCACAGACTAAATGAGTTATCTCGGAAGGAGGGTTGCGGTCGATAGCGGTGTCTTCGGATGGACACCTGCCCATCGCCTCGTGGCACTTCTTCATCGGTAGTAGACGAATCCGAACCGGATCTCTCTTCTTCCACACCAATTGGGTCAAAATGCCGTGATCCAGATACAGCAAGAAGAAGGGGATGAAGGGGATGGAACGCAACGGAACCAACAGCATCTGCCAAGGGCTCCGTTTATGGCAAACGTCAAAAAGGATAATCACATACCATCGTGCGCGTGATACTGCAAGGCCGGCTCAACACTCATGCTGGGAAGGGCTATGTCAGCGCCCGCCTCCTTAGCTGACTCGGTGAGATCGCCGACGAGTTCGAACACGTCAATTTTACCATTCTGTGATTCAAAAATTCTCAGCTCAGGGTGTCCTTGGGTATTCTTATCCACTCACTTGGCCACCAACGCCTAACAAATTCCCGCCAAGATCGATATCAAATTTCATCTTCTGGTTAGTCTGACCCTGGCCGTCGCCTTGGCGTAATGTCTGCAATGGAGTTACCGTATCCCCACGGAGGTCCCAGGCGCATATCTCATCGCGTCTCCGAAAAGAAGCATACAAAATGTGTGGCTTCATCGGATTGAATGCGAGCTACATGAAAGAAAAATGTCAGTAGGTACTTCTCCTCTGCAGGGAGATCAGACCTGCGTGACGCTGGCTTTGATGTTGCCGACCCATCCGATGGGTCTCCCACCAGTATCCTCGTCAAACAGCGCGATGTTTGAGGAATTGCCAGAAGACGGAGAGAGGGACCCGGCCGCAAATAGTCGATATGATGGGTCGTCCACAGGACAAAATGCGAGGGCCGAAACAATTCCTACAACATTCAAGGTTAGCGCTCAGCTCTCTGTGGGATTTTTTTCATAGGTCGATGGGGGCACATTGCGCACCTTTAAGTCCATCCCTACTTTTCTTAGATGGCGTTGTTGCGAGCCGTGTACCAGAGCCCGGACAATTGAGATCAAACACCTCGATGGCGTCCTCAAATCCGCAATATAGTCTTTATAACACGGCCACGAGTGCCATGCCTTAGTAAACAATAGCACACACCGAAGTCGATGAACTATACTTGTCTGCAGGGACATTGAACGCTAAACTGCTAGGGGCAATTTGCCGTTCACGGTGGTCGACGATCTTATAGGATGCTCTTAACTAAGAGACATTGCCGTTGAGGCGATGGAGCAGTCAGATAAAAATTCTGGAAAGTAGCTTACCCGCCCATCAGATGCGTCGAGCAATCGCACAGGTGACTCCCGGACGGACGCGACAAAGCAGAAGGACGACGCATCGCGGGGTGTAGCGCGCGGATACCAGATAAAATCGAGGATAGGCGCAGCTTGGGGGAAGACTCGTATCTTGGGGGGGTCAAAGGGAGAAATAAGGCCTACGTAAACACACAGAGTCAAGGGTAAAAATCGCTTCCGAGAGCAGGCTCGGATGCGTGCTTGCCTGGCTGGGGTAAGGTCGAATCAAATAGTTCTTGCGTGCTTTTTCGTAAGATCAGCTCGGAACCAAGAACTATGAACCCGGAGCATAACCTACATGTCGAGGTACTGTAGCGTACGATTCTCACAGTGTGCGAGAGCGAGGGATCCATCTGGACACCTTTTTGACAGGCGAGCCGTGAAGCCGGGTGCCAATAATCCCTGAAAAGGGTGCACCCACGCACCATTTAGCGGAACGCGCAAAGTTCTCCGTAAAATGTGTGTCAGGGAGTAAACAAGCTTTGTGGACAAGCGTCGGCTGCTTGGAAATGCGGAAGACGGGTGGCACCCAGACGGTGTGCTGAGACCCCATGGAGATGTGCTCTGGGGCGGCTGTCCTATGTCGGTCAGTCAAGAGAATGCGTAGGAGTAATGTCGCCCGACGATGTGTCGTCGTGTTACTCTTTGACGTCATCACGCTCGTCTTGATTACTCAATCTGTACTCAATCTTCTATTTTTGAATGGAATTCGATTATCCAGCTACTGTCACCCACGGAAAACTACTTCCTCGAATCGGATGGACACGTCGAACAATGTCGACGCACCAGGCCTTAATTCGGACCAACCTGCGGATGTCCGGGTCACTAACTGGAGGTCGATCTTGACATTGGTTGTCTTTTTCTTCACTAGTGCGCGTAATAAATCGACATTTGCTGTTGCATGATTGACCTGGAAGTTTCACTAATGAGCAATCTTCTTTTGACAGATATTGTTGTCATTTTTCCCTTTCGTATCCCGCTCCCAAATATCACTGTATCTGTGGTTCACAACGCGCTTGTCAAATGTCGTGCCATCCCTCGCACGTCTGAGCCTCCTCGACGACGATATCTATACGTTAATTATCTGAGCGTCCCAACGATAGCCGTTCTACTTCTGCTCGCCACAAAGGCAATTAACGGTACTGTGCTGAGGCATGGAATCCTTGGCACAGATGGGATCCAGCCGATCAACATCATGGCCCTGTTTATCTCGCTAGTGCGTGATGGGCAGCTTGTGTATCTACCCAGCACTTTGGCTCATGATACGGCTTGGAACGGCAGGCGTATCTCTCCATCTCTTTGGACGCGACTGGCTTGCTACGCTTCCTCGCATTCTGGGTCGCGGGGAAAGGCGGCGCGTCTGGACCCAAGCTGCACTTTTACCTCTATCTGTTCTTCTTGACATGTGCTGCAGTGGTCGGAAACGTAAGTTGCAGAAATGTGCTCCATCAAAGGCTGTCACCCTAAAATACCTTGTGCGAAAGGATCCAGTCATCTTGTCTGGCACGACATTCTTGGCCTATCTCACTAGAGTTTTGGGGTGAGTTACCTGGTCCCCCCCCCCACTATTTCTGATGAGCTCTCGTTAGGATCACATCCCCAGCTGCTTGGATATTCACTCAATTTACGGCGGCAAATATGGGTAAGTGCTAATAACGGTCTATTTTTTGGCCCCGCACCTCATTAATGCTTTAGCGTCTGCGCTGTTAATTTCCTCGAATCCCACTAACTTGGTCTTATCCGGAGCATTTTCACTCTCATTTATTACATACACTTCATCTGTTGCCCTCCCGCTCCTCGCGGCCGCATTGACCGTTTACCCGTTCCATTCCATCGTGCTATTCCGTTCGCCGGGTCTTATCCCGACTAGCATCGAGCTGCCAATTAATGCGGTCGGGGACGACCGCGTGGGCGTTGACCGCCCAAGCACCGCGCTCGTTGACAAGGCCGGCGCCGTCTTCGGCAGTATTCTCCTACTAGTGACATTGGGTATTTTAGTGGGCACGAGCACGATTGGCGTCCCTGTCTGGCAGGTTGCAGCACCAGCAGCCGCAATGATGCTGAGCCACGATGTATGGCGGGACTGGAATCACTATCACTCTGATCAAGTCGTAGCCGAAGGGGTCAGGCAGTCAGACAGACTCCCCCCTACCGGTGTTCATCTTCCGATTGAACTCGGGGTTTTACCCCTTTCGGCATCTCGCCCAGACGATGGTAAACCGGGGCAAGATATCAAGCCTGAATTGGCGCTGTCATCGCTCCTGTTGACACGCGCTCACCGTTTCCTAGGAAAGTTTCCGGGGGTTTGCGGGGTTTGCAAGAAGCTCCCGGTCGCGCTGGTGCCGTTTGCATTCTTGATGTTTATATTAGTTCAGGGACTAGCAAGCCAAGGCTGGGTACATGTCTTTGCTCATTGGTGGGGTGCTTGGGTGAATAAGACTGGGGTCGTAGGCGCCGCGGCCGGCATGACGATCGGTTCTGGATTGCTCTGTAACGTACGCAAATATCGCTCGGTTTCTTATTCCTCCTAACCCAAAGTGGCCTACACGATCATCACGTCAACGCAGATATGCGGCACGAATATCGGGACGACCATCCTTCTAGCGCGAGTCGTGCAAGAGTGGCAATCTTCCATGGAAGCTGTACCCACGGGTGTCCAGTATGCGTCGGTGTATGGACTTGCGATTGGGTCGAATTATGGAGCATTCACACTCACATTTTCGGCATCGCTGGCAGGGATGTTGTGGCGGGATATTCTGCGGCAGAAGGGTATCCATGTACGGGGATGGCAGTTCGCAGAACTGAATGTGGGCACGTTCCTGGTGGCTAGTGTGGCATCGGGGGGTGTACTAATCGGGCAGACTTTAGTTGTCCACGGCGGATAGAGCAGTGTCTCGCGTGGGAAATTTAATTAAGGGCCTCATATGACCGTCGTTGTCGAGTGTCATTAAACCCGAACGGGAAATGCCGGTCAGTCGTGAACGAGAACAAAGGTCGGTCGTAATTCCACTATGTATATGCTCGTTCCTATCTCCGCCCTTTCTTATTCTTTTCTACTCGCTCTTCTCTCCCCGCTTTCATCCTCTGTTACCCCCACCTTTGATCCTGCTGCCATAGCCCTTGCTTATGATTCTTAAGCGCATGACAGACAAGCTTGGCCATCTCACTCACGGTCACCAAAAATCTCAGCAACCTCTCTCTGCCCTTCCCTCCACAACGCATACACACGTCGAGCATCGTGGTTCCATTTCTACTCAACGCACTAGCGAGAGTAGCAAACGGGCAGAGAGCCTAGATGACTCTCGGCTTCCAGACCAGTCCTTCCCTCACCAGCGAAGGCCGAAGGGCACTTACCGTCTCTCCGACTTCTACTTTCAACGCACCCTCGGTACCGGTAGTTTTGGTCGGGTCCATCTTGGTCAGTCCCCTTCTCTTTCCGCATACTCTCGCCCTTATCGTCTTTAGTTCGGAGTAAACATAACCTCCGGTTTTATGCCATCAAAGTACTGCAAAAGGAGAAGATCGTCAAGTCGAAGCAGATCGATCACACCAACAACGAACAACAAATGCTGCTTGCTGTGCAACACCCTTTCATCATTAACTTATGGGGCAGCTTTCAAGACGCGACAAACTTGTACATGGTCATGGACTTTGTCCCCGGCGGAGAACTATTCACTCTTCTACGCAGATCCAATGTGTGCCTGCTTTTCCTTCTCGCGCCATACATTCCTCCCCTGAAACTTCTCTTAGCGATTCCCAGATCCCGTTGCAAAATTCTACGCCGCTGAGGTAGCTCTGGCGCTCCATCACCTGCACAACCTAAACATTGTATATCGTGATCTCAAACCCGAGAATATCCTCCTCGGTCTTGACGGTCATATCAAAATCGCCGATTTTGGGTTTGCAAAGTACTGTCCAAACACAACATGGACGCTCTGTGGTACCCCCGATTACCTCGCACCAGAGGTCAATCAATCATTTCGTATCATCTCCATCTATTCTGATCCTCCTGTACAGGTCATCAACCAAAGTCGCTATAACAAATCAGTCGACTGGTACGCGCTGGGTGTGCTCATTTTTGAAATGCTCACTGGCCTACCGCCATTCCACCGGCCGGATGACTCACCTATGGCACTGTACGCTCGGATTCAGAGTGGACCATCATGTATCCGTTTTCCTGCTATCAATATCCTTGCGAAGGACCTCATCTTGAAGTTCCTCGAGAGCAACCCGTCAAAGCGGTATGGAAATCTCCGGAATGGCGCGGGTGACGTGTTCTCCCACCAATGGTTCCGTGAAGTGGACTGGGAGAAATTACGGAATCGTGACATCGTCGCCCCGTATTTACCAAAGGTAACTGGCGAAGGTGATGCGAGCGCGTAAGTATTGGTCATTTTATGTACTTTATGGCATGCGCTGACATATATATTTACAGTTTCGAGCATTATGAAGAGGGTGACGCCGCTGCACAATACGGCTTGCCTGCCGAAGATGTACACGGGATCCACTTCCCTGACTTCGAATATACCGCTGTTTGATGTGGTGCACATATGTACTGGCAACGATCCGGACATTATTATCACGACCTTGACGCAAGAGACTTGTATAACTATTTAATTATTACCCTTTGTCTTTCTTCGCATATGGCTTTTTATATACGGATACCTTTTCTTTCATTCACCTCTCATTTTGTTGTTTTGTTGGCAGATTTAATGGCATTAGTTTTCGAGCACTACTGCCGTACTACGGGATCAAATGGCGCGCTTGAGTGTGGAAGTGACCTTGTGTTTGCACCGAACAAACACGACCTCTGCTGTGCAGCTCGGAAAATGGCGCTTTCTTGCTCAATCTATCCTCACATCCGCGAACGGCTCACAAACACACTCTACGCCGTGCCTCAACGCGTAAAGGCACGCAGGACGCACCTGGAGACCCAACAACCACTTCCCACTGTGCGATATCTGTCGAGATCGTGTGTGGTCCCTTTCCCCACGCCAGCCGGCGCTCCCCCGTTCTACAATAGGCCGGCGACTACACCGTGCAACTGTGCTCGGATTCAAGTATGAGTCATAAGAAGTCGTCTTCCGTGTCGCTTGGTAGCAAGAAGGTCCCGCAGGAGAAACTTTGGGATCCAGAGAGCGTTGAAGGGTGGCAAGACAACGTGATACATGGGCTAAGCGTAAGTGGTAACAACAGCGCCACTGGTAGCAGCAGCAGCAATGGCCGTGTGGATGGTGTACAGCAAATCAACGAGGAACGCGCGGCGTTGCTACGAGCCAAGCAATCCGAATTAGATATGATAGAAGACCAGCATGATGATCTAGTGCGTGTCAGCGTCCTTTGTCGTGCAACGCCCTCTCGATGTAGGAGCGGCGTGGCCGCGTATGTGCTTGGACTCATCACTATGTAGGTACGTGAAGCATTTCATCTAGAACGGTGGACGACCTTGGTTACATATGACCCTGTGGTACGTGCACCGCCTCACCGCCTCACTCTTACTTCCCTTCCATCCTCCCCCACTCTTTTATTCATGAACAATTCGCGGAGCAGGTTGCGAAGAAGGATAATTCTGCTGTTTTTCAAGAGGTCTGTGGGTATGCCACCGCTTAGCCTGTCATAGATTATTAACTGTCACACGCAGTTTAAGTCAAAATACGACTTAATAGCAGGCGCGTCCCCCTTTGAGGGCTCTTCGCGAAGAACAACTCGGCGGGCGCGCCAAGACCGTGTTGAGAAGCTCAAAGGTGTCACGACCAGCTCCTCTTTTCCCACTTCCTCACCTGGGAGGTCCGATCCTACACCCTCGCGTGATGATGGCACTATCTGGGACATCTTGGGATTTTCAACCAAGGGTAAAGGGAAGGATCGTGATCCTCGCTCGCCGAAAAGCGTCAAAGGAAAGGCGCCTTCTGTTCCTACAAGTCCAGTAGTTGATCCGACTACGACATACGCTTCTGCACCCACCCCAATTACAAGCTCCAGGGCAACCCGTAGAGCTAAGTTACATGCGTCCCTTCCTAAATTATCGAGTCCAAGCCCTTCCGGTCCCGCCGAACCAGAGAAGGACACATTACCAACACGTCGAAGACACAGCCCCGATCCATCTTCCGATATCCTCCCTGCGGCTCCTCGAAAGCGTCGGAAAACTGACACTGGCCCTTCTCCAGTTTTGCGGAGCGCATCGTCCGTTGACTCCCCCACGAAGATCCCACGGCATCACCCCATACAAACAACTCCCTCCTCGGCCATGAAAAACTCTAATGGTGTCTACCATAACCCTTCGGTCAAAGCATCGCCTGCGCACGTTGTTAGCGAAGCAAAGGCAGTAGCGTCCCCCGGGCCGACGCCAGTAATCAGGAGAGTAAAGCTTATCGTCCGGGCTCCAGAGCCAGTCTACACCAATCCAAAACAGAAACCTAGTCCATCGGCTTTTGATAAGTCTGTCACATCTGCTCTCGCCTCATACACTCGACTGGAAAACGACGACGTTGACGACGAGGTCCTCGATCAAGCCGCGCGGGAGCATGCTGCCCTCCTTGAACGCGTGTATGCCATGCGTCAGCAAGGCCGGATGCTCCTATCAGCTGAGGACGCTGCGTGTGCCCTCCAGAACCCGCCAACAGATCCGCGGACTCTCGGCTCCGACCCGTGGGACCACGTACTTGATGCTATTCGTGTACGCCACCGCCAGCGGGAGACGAGCGGGCCAGAAATCGCAGCGACCATCGCCGCCAAGGTACGAATGTACTGGGACGTGCAGAATGCGAAGAAGGGAAAGGTTCGAGTGCAACATGAGAAACAGCTGCGTGCTTTGGCCAAGGCGACGATGAAGCTTGTCACCACTGAATGGAAGAAGGCCGTCTTTGTAAGTGGCGTTCATAAGATCACACCGTGATGTAGCTTGTTCACTCGAACTCTCCTGGATAACAGCACATACGAGAGCAAGAAAGGCTCAAGCGCGAAGAGGAAGAGACACGTAAGGGCCGAGAGCACCTTGACGCGCTCCTGGACCAGTCTGGGTACATTCTAGAAACCCAGCATCTCGATCTGTCGCGTGGCACCCGATCGCGCAGCCGGTCTAGTAGCGTGTCTGCCTCTCTCCGTGATTTAGACGACGAAAACGAGGAAGAGACTGACGCAGAAGAAAACGTGACCTCAGACGACGACACAAGTACTGCTGGGGATGATGGTCATCCCGATCAGGAAGAGGAGCAGTCGGACGGTGCCGAATCTGCGTCTGTATTGGTTGATGGGGATGACAGCGATGACGAGGAGGAAGAGGAAGAAACACAGTCGGCGGTTACTTTGCTTGGGCCAAATGTGACGCCCATCTTGCCCGGCTCCACTTCCCACTATCTGGAGAACACGGATGACGACGTTGATATGATGGAGGTGGAAGCCATTGGTACTGCAACCATTGACGAGGTTTCCGTCGTGCCCTTTGAAGACGGTTCGTCTCCGCATTCTGAGCCGTTGGCGACACCATCAAGCGATCCTTTACCAGGGTCACCGCCGTCCCTAACCCATGTACCCCACCCTATCGTTCTGAGTCCACCTTCCGGCTCATCACCTCCAACCGCGCCTTCTGTGACTCACCCATTCACTGAAGTCATCATCTCAGTCAATGGGAACTTCCATCCGGAGTGCAAGACGCCAACAGCTGATATGCATACCGACTCATTAGCCATTGACGGCGACCGTCTTTCTCATGAAGAGTCTTTGACACAGGAAGAGCCATTGTCCAACGGTGATGTCACAATAAGCGAACCACGGGAACTTGTTCCCACCCCCCAACCAATGGCCATCACGTATGACAGCGACAGCGAGCGACCTGATCCTGCAACTAATATTGCGGGCCGGTCTGCATACGGTGTGGAAGGCTCCCCTCCCTTGCAAGAAGTCGATGATGCCGCGTCCGATATCGAGGACGAGATTGAAGACGTGCGTATCCCACGATACCTTAAACCCTATGCGGTGGCACCAGTGGAGTGGGACCCAAATGCCATGATCAAACCCCCTGCCTTACTTCGTGGGGTTTTACGGCCGTACCAGCAGGCTGGCCTAGAATGGCTTGCAAGCATCCATTCCAGGAATCTGAACTGCATCCTAGCAGATGAGATGGGGCTTGGGTACGTGGTTACCTCTTTTCACGTCACAACCTGCTGACTGGTCTTTAGTAAAACCATCCAAACTATCGCACTCTTGGCACATCTGGCATGCGATAGGGGTATCTGGGGTCCGCACTTGATAGTCGTGCCAACCAGCGTCCTTATGAATTGGGAAATGGAATTCAAGAAATTCCTCCCCGGTTTCAAGGTCCTCGCTTACCACGGCACGTCCAAGCGGCGGAAAGAGTTGCGTCAAGGCTGGTACGATAAGTTCCACTTCAACGTTTGTATCACGTCGTATGCACTTGCTAGCCGCGACGCGCATGTTTTCAAGCGAAAGCCATGGTACTACATGATCCTGGACGAGGCGCACATGATCAAGAACTTCAAATCTCAACGATGGAATATTTTACTCATGTTTCGCTCGTTCCGGCGGCTGCTCCTGACCGGTACTCCGCTACAAAATAACTTGACTGAGTTGTGGGCGTTGCTCAAGTTCTTGATGTCTGGAACGGACTTTGCGGATCGCAGAGAGTTTGCTGAATGGTTTGCAAGTAAGCAGTCGCATATATATGCAGATTCAATGCGTTGCTCACTGTATGTGAACAGATCCGCTGGAACAGGCCGTCGAAATGGGCACTACGCTAGATGACGAAACTCAGAAGCGCGTCGCGAAGCTTCACACAGTCTTACGTCCTTACCTGCTCAGACGTCTCAAACGCGACGTAGAAAAGGAGCTTCCAAGTAAATTTGAACACCTCGTGCTTTGTCCACTTTCCAAACGCCAACGGTTCTTGTACGACGAATTCATGTCGCGCGCTCAGACGCGTAGCGATCTAGCATCTGGCGTGTATCAGAAAATAGCCAATATTCTTATGCAGCTTCGCAAAGTGTGCAACCACCCAGACCTGTTCGAAGTGCGGCCTATTGTCACGTCTTTTGCCATGGACCGCTCCGCCATTGCCGATTTCGAGATTAAAGAATTACTTGTCCGACGACGGCTTCTTCAAGAACGAGACGAGAATCATCTTAACTTCGATCTCCTTGGCTTGCGGTTCATAGAACGCCAGAATACTTCGTTGATCGCGAGTCTTGAGACGCGACGTCTGGACGGAACGTCCTCGCTTCCCTTCGTCTCGGAATTACCCGGAGAGCCCCCTCCTTACGACGTTCGTACGATCGACGGCTACAAGAAGTATCGCACATACAAAGAACAGGCAGCAACCATCGCGCGCTGGACACATATCGGTTATCTCAATCGGCTCCGTTGTGGCGGCTCCGTGATCTACGGCAGTGAGCTGATCGCAAAGGCCCAACAGTGCACCCGCCCGTTGTTGCCAGCTTCTGTTCGCCATCCCTCGACACACCATCTAGATACTGTCCTTGCGACTCGCACGGCCATCAAGTCATATGAAGTGCGTGCCGAGGAGATGGCACCATTAGTCAATACCTTCGCTTGTATCACACCCGCTGTGGTGGGACGTGATTTGCCTCGGCGTGTTCTTGCTGGAGCAGAAGATTCCGTCATTGCTCTCTCTCCTGACATACAATTTGATGGGGTTCTCCACGACCCAAGTGTGAAACTGCAGATTGCCTTTCCGGATCTTTCCTTGCTACAATATGACTGTGGCAAACTCCAGCAACTCGCGCGACTCTTGCGGGAACGCAAAGCTGGCGGTCATCGCGTTTTGATCTTCACGCAGATGACGAAGATCCTAGACATCCTGGAACAATTTTTGAACTTCCATGGCTATCTCTATCTTCGCCTTGACGGCGCCACACGGATCGAGGATCGACAGTACATCACGGAGCGATTTAATGCCGATTCACGTATCTTCTGCTTCATTGCCTCGTCTCGCTCCGGCGGCGTTGGCATCAAGTGAGTTGACTCTGAGATCAAACGCTATCCCCTAAGACTCACTCCCGCGCACAGTTTGACAGGGGCCGACACAGTCATTTTTTATGACAGTGATTTTAATCCTCAGATGGACCGGCAGTGCGAGGACAGGTAAGCCTTCACCCTCTTTTTACCGAATGCAATTTGGCGCTGACACCTGCGCCAACAGGGCGCATCGCATCGGGCAGATTCGGGACGTGCACATCTACCGCTTTATCTCGCAATACACGGTAGAAGAAGCGATGTTGCGCAAGGCGAATCAGAAGCGATCCCTGGACGATCTTGTCATCCAGAAGGGCGAATTTGATTGGCGCTCGCTGTTTCGTGGCACGGGCGTCGACACCATCACGAATGTCTTGGAAGAGTTCGCGGATCAAGAGGACGCCCATGCCGCGCGGATCGCGGCGCAGGAAGCGGGCGAGCTCGAGGGCGCAGACGCGGCAGACTTTGGAGAAGACGCCAACACTTCGGGTGTCGTGCGCGGAAGAACGGTTAACGCCGTCCCGACGGAAACGGCGGTTGACTCGCCCTTGGGACACCCCGAAGACGGCGAGCCTGAGGAAGAACTGGTCGACGAAGACGTGGTAGATGAGGGCGGAGGTGGTGAGGATGACGAGGGCGGCACCACGGTCGACTTTATGCTCGCATTTGTGCGCTTTGATTATGACTTTTTCAAGGATTGGCGGTTGTAGAGCGCGGTTGGTTCATGCTTGGTTTTCCCTGTGCGGTTTTAGGACCACTATCGATAATGATCTTACTGTTATCTACGTTAGTCCTATATAATGACGTCCCTTTCAACTCTCTCAACGACAAATGGCCTCAGATAATAACCCCCGGGTCATGTACTATGATGTCATGGTCACTTGACACATCTGAATCGGGCCTAGGTAACCCACTGCAGACGCATAACAACTCCGAAGAGACTCTCCTGCAAGCTCTCCTGGGTTGAACTATTTTCACAGCTGAAAAGGAACAAGGTAAAATCATCGATGTCTGATGGTCTAGAGAGACGAAGGCTTTCTTTGAAAAGCTTCCTTACAGATTAAACTGCAATTTTTGTCAACACCAATCACAGTTTCCTCGAGCGCAGTGCCTGAGTTAGCCTGACTCGTAATTGTCACAAGATATAAAGCAGGTGGCCTCCTCAGCTGATCTCTCTCCATTAAGCTTGAGTTTCACCCAACAACGTGAAAACGTATACAACTGAGGCTCTGGTAAGTTAAGATGTATTAGCGCCATATGTTACTGCCTGTTCAGCTGTAACACACAGGTTCAAACGTTCAAGAGGTGCGGCCGATGCGGAGTGGAAGGCCGAGGCAGCCCGATGGCGGAGCAAGAGCGGAGCGGCGGCAACGATCATCTACATTGGCTTGAGCCAGTCAAGATAATCAAGACAATTCACATGCATTCTCCGCACTTATCCGACTGCCGAGTCGACTGCCCGCCCAGCAACACTGGGCCAAATTATAAAACATGATGTACATGGCTCTCGCGGATCTCATTCAACATCCCCTTTTGCTGCGTCGAGAGTCACCCCGGAATAGTCTGATAGGCCCGCACCGAATTCTGTATATTTTGTGAACATGTCGCGCGCATCCTCGGACAAGAAGCCTGTTGGCTTCGGTACCCACATCACGGCTGGAGGCTTAGCAGGAGCAATGGAAGCGGTATGTCGTCCTTGTGTATGTCTCCGAGCCGTTTTTCACAACCCGCGCCGCACTACAGCTATGCTGCCAACCGCTAGACACCATCAAGGTGCGCATGCAGCTCTCTAAATCCGGACGTCTCCCAGGGGTATGTGTCCTACCTCCTTGTGTGCGATGCGCGTCGGTTCAAGCGAATGACAGACCAAACCCCGCGGTTTCATTGCCACTGGTGCTATGATTGTGCGGCGCGAGACGCCGCTCGCATTGTACAAGGGCCTCGGTGCCGTGCTCTCTGGCATCGTTCCAAAGATGGCGATCCGCTTTGCCAGTTTTGAGACCTACAAGCGCTGGCTCGCCAATCCCGAAACGGGCCATACCTCCGTTGGCAGTATCTTCCTAGGTGCGTCCGCTCCCACAACAACTTCTTCCGAGGGCTATACTAATTCTCGGGCTCCTCCCACCGGCAGCCGGCCTCGGTGCGGGCACCACAGAAGCCGTCCTCGTCGTGAACCCCATGGAGGTCGTCAAGATCCGTCTGCAGGCACAGATGCACTCTTTAGCTGATCCTTTGGAGACGCCACAATATCGCAATGCAGGACATGCTGTGTATAAGATAGTTCGCGAGGAGGGCTTCTCCGTGTTGTATCGTGGCGTGACGCTCACCGCCCTTCGGCAAGCGACCAACCAAGGTGTGTCTACTGATGTGCACGTACATGATCTGAGCTTACCGCGACGCAGGCGCGAATTTCACCGCCTATCAGGAACTAAAGAAATTCGCGCATAAACAACAGCCAGAACTCACTGATCTTCCGACGTACCAGCATATGATCATTGGTCTCATATCCGGTGCCATGGGTCCGTTTTCCAATGCACCGATAGATACTATCAAAACTCGTACGTTATCATTTATCACATTGGCCCGATCTTGTCTTGCGTTGCTCAATATGGGAATGATGTGTAGGGTTGCAAAAGTCATCCTTCCCTACGGATATGTCAGCGATCTCACGCATCACGTCGATCGCGTCCGATATGTGGCGACAAGAGGGTGTGCATTCTTTCTACAAGGGTATAACACCGCGTGTTTTGCGTGTCGCCCCAGGGCAGGCCGTTGTTTTTGCCGTTTACGAGCGTGTGCGGCGACTGATCGAACGGGTCAAAGAAGTATCGGACGAAGACGACCGGTACAGCGAGTAGATAGGTTTTTTTTTGATGTGGACTCCGTATCGGTCTTGTCACATAATTGTACACTATAGCACTTTTGCTCGTTTCATTCCTACTGTATATGGTCCCTCTGTTCTGCCGAACAAGAGCGGCAGCACCCGTGGAATGGGGTTTCGGGCCGATATAAGTGTAGGGTAGGTGTTGATGTTGGGGGTTGCTGACTCGGATTGAAGGGAAGCGGAGAAGGACATAAAGCTACACACGCACCCCAACACAGACTCAGACACCCCCACCACTTACCGCACAGGTATTGCCTGCCACTTATCCTCCCTGTTATTCAAGAACCGAAGAGCCCACCACCAGAGGCAGCTTCTAGAAAGCCTATTCAACGAGAAGCAAGGATCATGTCCGACTCGGGCTCCCCCACACCGAAAGTCCTCATGCTGCATGGGTACGTCATATGGCAGTGTCGGATGACCTTGCATCAGGCTAACGTCACGGTGCTTTTCCGCAGGTACAGTCAAAACTCCAGCATCTTCAGCAAGCGGGTGAGTCTGTCACGCGTCAGCTCTGTCAAACTGATCATCGCGATATGGGCTTCTTAGGTTGCCGCACTCCGGAAGAGCTTGGGCAAGGACGTCGAACTAGGTGCGGGTACCCACTTTGTCCCGAGCTCCACTAATTGGCAACGAAGTGTTCGTCGATGCTCCTCACGTGCTGATGCCCGTCGACTTGACTGGGCACGGTACCTCCATGGATGCGTTCGGAGCCGCAGAAGCGTCTACGACGTCTGATGACCCCACTCTCAAGCCACGGGGGTGGTGGAGGACTGACCCGACGCGCACACGCACGGACGGACTCGAGGAGAGCCTCGCATATCTCCGGGACATCTTGAGAACTCAACGCTTCGAGGTCCGTCTCCGAAGTCATCAAATGGGATGATCCCACGCTGCTTAACACCCCCTTTTTTGACGCTTCTTCACGCTTCGCAGGGTGTCCTCGGCTTCAGGTGAGCATTCTTATGCGCGCGACAGGCGAATAAGCAAGAACGAAAACGATTTGATGCCTGCTTTCACGCTTTACGGGGGGATTCATCGGCAGCCAAGGCGCGGGATTAGCGGCTCTGCTAGCGGCTCTTGTGCGGAAAATTCTTTTTTATACGCAGCCGAGTGTTCCCCAGCGGCTAACAGATGATGGAATGTCGCGTAGCTTGAGCGGCCGCACCTCCACCCACCGTTCCTCATAGATGGCGAGCCCCCACACCCACCCCTGTACGTCACTGGTTCTTTGCGCGTCTCAGCCCTATCACTGACGCTGCTACCGTAATGGTGAACGGTGACGCAGGCGATTCTGCGTCGCGGTGTCCGGGTTCAAGGTGGCTGGCCCGCTCTCGACTGCAGTCTTTTCGGAGGGATACGTGACGCCCACCCTTCACGTTCTGGGGAAAAACGACATTCTTGTCATAGAGGAGCGGTCCCGAGTGCTGATTAACGTATCCAAGATGAAACGAGTGGAGATGCATGACGGAGGTGCGTACCTCCGTGCGCTCAACACGTTGGTCGAGTGCCCCCTTATCACACACGGTTTTATTCTCAAAGGACATTTCGTACCGTCCAAGGCAAGCTGGCGGACGTTCCTCAAGGCGTACATGCTCGATCCAACAGGCGACGTGCCTAGTCCGGGACTAACTTCCGTGTCGCAGCCAGGATCAGGGGCGGTCACGCCGCTCACTGGATAGCGGGCGGGCCAGTAGGCACCTCCAGGGCCGCATTGTGCCTCAAGTTTTACGATATGATCGAAATAGAATGGGGAGACTTTGCTATGTCACTTATGTGACTCTAGTCGGGAGTAATGACAACGTCGTCTGGATATGGGAATGCCCAGAGTTTGGTCCCATGAAGGAGAAGGTGGACACTGTTGCTCTCCTGACACACTGACATATGACACATGGGCTCCTAACACACATGTCACCCCCACCGATGCCGCAAACTATTAAAGTTCGTCCGGTAAGCAAGGGAGGTTTGCGTTCAGAAGACGACGCCAATACTCTGGGTTCACCCCACGGCTACATCACACCACCCAAGCACGATCAACAATCACTCTCACACGTCGTAAAAATGGGCGCAAGCTAGTGAGAGAGGGAACGCTTTTGAAATCGAACATTGCGTACTAGCACAGGGGCGATAATGGACAGGAAGTGCAGCGAGGTTGCGGAGTGCAAAACAATAGGGCTCGCCTGCCCTGCCTGTACAGTACTGTATGCTTCGGGTTGATCAGCCGCGATCGGCTCTTCGCCAGTGTACAGTATGATTCAGATGATCTGATGTATCATGGTTGATGATAGGAGGACGATAGACAAAGGCGGAGGCGATGATGATGAGGTTGCCAGTGCAGACTTGGATTGGCGACGATTGGCTCCAGGTGGTCGAAAGATTCGAACTTGGTTGGATCTGGACCAACAAGCCGGGCGAGGATTACCAATAAGGGGTGGTAAACTCTGTTTCTAATAGAACATACTTTGATGTACCGTAATTAGCGGCAGGCCATTTCGATGGATGATAAGGATCAAATCCTGTGTCCGCCCAACCGAACGTCAGGCCGCAGGCCACAGACCCTCGGGGTCGCAGGAGGATGGCGAGTTTGTACGGCAGCAATTGAATGGAGAAGCGTGACAGAAGCGCTCATCTCCGCCTTTAGATGAGGTGTGACGGGTATTGTGACACGGATGTGACTGTGTGACCAGTGACGGGAGTTGGTGTACTTTATTGAATAAGAGAGTGAAACGGAGAGAGAGAACCTCTCAACCTAGCCCGAACGCACTTGCCACCATGAACGTTTGGTCACCACAACAACAGGACCTCGATGAAATTTTGACAACTATCTTCGAATCCACGAGCTCTACAAACCAGTCCGTCCAGCGTACTATAACCCACGTGAGTTCATCGTTCATTCGTTTCATTCATCATCCGCAAATTATTCTTTTTTTTCCGCTCTAGAAACTCAACAGCTTCACGCGCGCCCCTGACTATATCGCCTACCTAGCATACATCCTTTCCGCCCTCACGCAGCAGGAGGATCGTATCAGGACCATCGCAGGCTACCTCCTCAAGAATAATGCTCGCCTCGTCCTCCGTGCCTCCCAGGAGGTCATTTCCTTTGTCAAGGCTGCAATCTTGCATGCATTCAGGGATCCTAGTGACATGATTCGCAGTGCCGCCGCGCAGGACATCGTTGCATTTCTCGGCATTCTGGAGCCGAAAAATTGGCCCGAGTGTCTCATGCTACTTGTCAACCAATTAGATGAGCAAGATCATGTCCACCAAGAGGTGTGTTTTCCCTTTGATCTCGGACCTTTCTGGGGTTTTTTTGGACGCTACTGGTCGGCCACACTCGTACCGTCCGTCCTTGTCCCGTTGAATTTGACTCAACATATACTCCCTGGACCTGCCAGGGCATTAATCCGGGGGAGATGTTCACCCCCTGATTACCCGCGGCGCTAGAGAATACCTTTTGCGCTTGGAGTATTACTCCCCTCGGAGGGGGATTGCCGGTATTAAACTTCGGGAAGACAGATGCTAGATATGAGCATCAATGATCAGGCAAAGAAAGTCAAAGGCCGTCTTGCTTCTCGTTTGTTTTTATGACATAAGCGGTTGTCACAGCCGCTGGCTACAATCGTTCATGGGGATTCTTTCATCTTGTATAGGGCTCTCTCTTCTTTCTCGCCACATGGTACCGCGTCTTGATATCCAGAATCACTGATTTTTTCTTAATTTCATTAGGCCGCATTCAATGTTCTTGAAAAAGCGTGCGAGGATTACCCCCGGAAGCTCGATGTTGAGATCAACGGAACATTTCCCCTCAACTTTATGGTCCCGAAGTTTATCATGCTCACCGAGCATCCAAATGCTAAAATTCGCTCGCACGCCGTGGCGTGCCTATCCTACTTCGTCCCCATCAACGCGAGCGCACTCTACGCCCACATCGACACATTCATTGCGTGCCTTTTCAAACGAGCCTCCGATGAGGAGCCCCAAGTTCGTCGCCACGTTTGCCAAGCACTTGTCCTTTTACTCGCGTCACGCCCCGACAAACTTCTGCCAGAACTTGGTAATGTTGCCGAGTACATGCTTTTCTCGACGAAGGATAAAAACGAGGTCGTTGCCTTGGAGGCATGTGAGTTTTGGCTAACCTTCGCTGAAGACCCCGAGTTGGCCCAGTACCTACATCCATTACTCCCACGCGTGGCGCCAGTCCTTCTCGATTGCATGGTCTACAGCGATGATGACTTGTTATGGCTCGAAGGCGACGAGGAAGACGACGCGGCAGTGCCAGATAAGGAGAGTGACATCAAGCCTCGTCACTACGGAGGCAAGTCTCACGGACTCGAACGCGAAGGAGATAGAGATACTTCGGCCGCTCCCGATGCGCCGAAAAAGATCGGCGCATATGGTGAGGAGCAGCTTGACGGTGATGACGACGACTTTGAGGATGAGATGGACGACGATGACTTCGCCGACGAAATGTCCACGGAGTGGAACCTCCGCAAATGTGCTGCGGCGGCGCTCGATGTCCTCGCTGTACGCTTTTCCGTGGACCTTCTCAATGTAATGCTCGAGCCTCTCAAGAACAAACTCTGGAATTCGGATTGGCTTCAACGCGAGAGCGCCATTCTCGCACTCGGCGCTATAGCCGAAGGTATGCATGATCCAACCCTACTAACAATCACACCCATTGATGAATGTTGTTATCAGGTTGCATCGAAGCCGTTGAGCCACACCTGCCAATGCTAATACCGTATTTGATTCAATCATTAAATGATCCTAAGGTTTGTCTTCAATCGTGCTGATCGGGGTTTGATTTTTGACACCATTCTTTGTGTAGCCACTTGTTAGGTCCATTACGTGCTGGACACTGGGGCGATATGCCAACTGGTGTACCGCGGGTACTACCGAAGACCACAAAGCACAGTTCTTTATTCCTACTATGGAGGGTGTACGTATCTCTTCTATCCAGGGCGCTTCTGTGCTTCTGTGAAATGGACTAATACGTCGTTGTCTTCCCAGCTTCTCCGCATGGTTCTGGATAACAACAAGCGCGTACAGGAAGCTGGTTGTAGCGCTTTCGCAACCCTCGAGGAAGACGCAGGGGCTGAGCTCGCACCATACCTGGAGCCCGTCCTGCGTAACCTCGTTTTTGCATTTGACAAATATCAGCACAAAAACATGCTCATCCTCTATGACGCTGTCGGGACGTTGGCGGACGCCGTGGGACCTGCTTTGCAGAACCCCATGTATGTGGATATCTTAATGCCGCCACTTAACAAGAAGTGGTCCAAGCTCAAAGATGATGACGAGGATCTTATTCCGCTTCTGGAGGTATGGCGAATCCTGTCGAATTACTCCCGGCACCTCACCCCATTTTATCCCTAGTGTTTGGCATCTGTTACCATTGCCATGGGTTCCGCCTTCCTGCCGTATTCTGGTCCTGTTTTTGAGCGCTGCGTCAATATCGCGCGAACATCCATCGTGCAATACCAGACCTGGCACCAGAACCCAGAGCTCGATGAGCCGGATAAGACGTTCTTGGTCGTTGCTCTTGATCTCTTATCCGGCTTGACTCAGGGCCTCGGTATGGGGCTCAAACCATTCATCGAAAACAGCCAGCCTGCATTTTTCCAGCTGCTTGTCCTGTGCCTGAAGCACCCACAAGCCCCAGTGCGGCAGTCTGCCTATGCTCTCGTTGGCGATCTCGCAATGGCGTGCTTCCCACTCCTCCGGCAACACATGCCACAGGTCATGCACGAGCTCATCCTTCAGCTCGACCCCGAGCCAAAGGTGGAGTTCATCTCGGCATGTAATAACGCCGCATGGTCCGTTGGGGGAAGTTGCTCTGCGTTACGGCCGCGGTAGGTGTATTCCGTCAAACGCGGCGTCTCTCCCTGCTGACCCGTGTTCTCTTTCGTAGATGAACCCGAATTCGCACAATGGGTCGAACCGCTGATCTCTCGTCTTGTGCCTCTCCTGCTACATCCAAAGGCACCGCGCAGCTTGCATGAGAATGCCGCAGTATCAATAGGGCGTATTGGACTCATGCACCCACGCATGGTCGCGCCGGTATTGCCGGACTTTGCTCAAGCCTGGTGCCAGGCGCTTTACGAGATCCGTGATAACGAGGAAAAAGATTCGGCTTTCCGGGGGCTGTGCACCCTAGTCCAGGTGAACCCAATGGGCATTGCAAAGGTGCGCAAGATGCGTAACGATTTTGGGTACTATTATTGATGGAGCTATTTGTAGAGCTTGTTATGGTTCTGCAATGCCATCGTCCGGTGGAACCAACCATCCGAGGAGCTTAACTCCATGTTCCAGACGCTGTTGACGGGTTTCAGGACCCATGACCCGCAGGGTTGGGCCGCGCAGGTACAAACATTCCCACCCGTTATCCAAGAGCGCCTAGCACAGCGCTATGGTGTCTGACCCCATTAATATTGTCTCACATCTATACCCTCAAATCAAAAATCACTTGCCGTGCTCTGTACCACTCTTCGACTTGTTTCTATGCCATGCGTTCACCCGACTTTGTCTTGGATTATCATTTTGCTGTAGTACCAGCCCCTGTTTCGCTTTTTTTTACTAGTAGTTACATACAAGCTCGGTTTTGTTTGCATATGTACGTACACACCACCCAAGTTTACGGCCACACTCTGTCAGTAGTTACAAGTAGTTACAATTTCTGTGCTTAGTAGTTAGCAGTTACAGCATTCGTAGTTTTCCCTTCCTTCCCCGCACATCATTTGTCTGCGAAGTAGATACATACATACATACTTACCTACATCAGTTCCTCGTCTCTTGGCATCCGTCCAGTAACTTACCCCATCAGTGAGCGCAGCCATCGGCACAGCGTCAGCAAATTACACTGCAAATTTCGCACGCGGCGTACTTTATCCGTAGTATCATTATTCTATCCATCTGTCTTTTCTCAGTCACACCAAATCAGTGAGAAGATCAGTAACGTAGTGCTCACGACGTGAACGCAGCTCGGTAGCAGTACGACTACACAGACCCCAAATGTCCGAAGCCGAGGTGCGATTATATTATCGCCCGTCTCTCGCTCGGCTCTTCCGTCCCCACACACGGCTGTCCCGTTTAGAGCCTCTACGCGCGCGCAGCGAAGGCCGAACTCGCAAAAGATCTCGATACTGCCTTCCGCCTGTACGTCCAAGCAGCCACCGCATTCCTCAACTCTAGTCGTGAGGCAGCGCATCCCCGGACACAGGGGCAGGCGCGCAAAGACGCGGAGCGCGCCTTGGAACGTGCGGAGCGAATCAAGGCCGTCAAGCACGATTTGGCGCCGGTGTTGCGTGACCCATTTGCGCCGGGTTTGTCGCTGCGCTACGCCCTCTCTGTGATCGCCGCTGATAGCCAACAGAGGAGCAGCAGCTCGTTTTGAGAAAAGGGTCGGTAGTCAATGGCGTGGTCGCTCCACTTTGGACAGCGAGCACTTCTACCATGATAGCTGGGACGTTATTATTCAGGTACGTTTTTTTTTGCTCCGTTTCGCGACAGGGACACCGACCGTTTTTTTTAGTGATCCGACGGGTTGCTCGAGTTGTCGCCCGAGCAGAAAAAAGCTGGGTTCTTTGGCGCCGGCCAAGAGAGATGTTCGTCACGGATGCCAAGATATTCTCTCCGGATCTCCGCCCGGAGGACATTGTGCAACGCATTGTGGCCGACTGTTCCCTCTGCGCGTCGATCATCGTTTGCCTTCTCCACAGCCGGAACACGACTCGGAGGTCTGCCATCCTATAATTTAGTGTCAGGGCTGTCTGATCATGGCAACCCTGTAGGCGGCCCTACCCTCCCTACCCCCGAGGGCCGGACGGAAGGTTGCACATTTCTCCAATAGGCGGATATGAACTCAAAGTGTTGTTCAATGGTGCTTATCGGGGTATGTCCCCATACCGATGGCGACGATGCCATTTTCTCATCTTAATCACTTTATTTAATCTTTAGGTTGGTTAGTGGATCTCTTCCCCATTTGGCCGGGGTTCACGACGGCTCACGGTGCTTGTAGTAATCGATGATCGCCTCCCCTTTCGCCCTGACGGGTGCCCTATGTGTATGACAAGCAGGGGTAGAAAGGACGTATGGCCGTCCCTAGTTGAGAAGGCTGTGGGTAACTGGATGTTCTGGTCTACCATGTGGCTCACCCTGTCACATAGTATCTGAAACTTATGGGAGGATACGATTTCCCTGGCTCGTGCGTCAGTCTTGCTCGTCCAACTTTCGTGGCTGTGACTTAATGGTCGTCGTAGAAACTCGAGCACTGATATACAGTACGGGCTCGGCCTTTTCTTCCCAAGTCGAGTGCGAGCATCTGATCTTTGTTGTTTTAGTGCGTTGGCTGGGTGGATACCAGACTACCTGGAAGTTAAAAGGTAGTTTCCAGTTGTCATCGTCGTAGCATATTCATCTTTGTAGCCCTTCATTCCAGAGAGAGCAAACATGGTCACGACTTGTCCGCGGATTTAGTCACGGTAAGTGCGCTGTGCGTCTGTTCTAGACCTAGTTAATGTGCTTTCAGGGCAATGTATTCTGACGGTTGGGACCGATAACCGACCGCCCGCTGATCGGGGACTCGTGAATCTCCTTCCCGCCCACTGCTATGCTGTGATAGGTCTGCTCACTTATGCTATGTGTTGATGGTTTCTGACCACATGAGAAGATGTCAAGGAGACAGACGATGGCTCACGGTGGCTCACGGTCTTAGACTCCTGGCTGCCGAGGAATGATGCCGATCTCGGAGTCGATACACTCTTTGAAGACTTGTCTCTGGACAATGAGAGTGACGACCAGAGGCGTAGTAAGTGCCATTTACTTATTGTACACGACTAGATTGTTTACATTCATTAGGGGTTATCAATGTAGCTTGGGATGATGCTTGCGCATTATTCGGATGTGTGTGCGTTAGTTGGAATCCTGGGATGTTCGAATGCCGACTTCTCTACCACGGGTAAGTTCCTCTTACACATGCAGGTGTCCACGCTCCTGATTCATTTGTACTTAGAGTTTGGAGGGCTGCGCATCTATCGGCGGCAGGGAAAGACGACTGTACGTTGTCTAGTGCTGATGGGTAAATCTAATAGCCTTATCTGTTGTAGCTGTTCACCAGATACTTCGACTTCTGCTGGAGCGCCCCAAGGGCGTCCCAGGATTATCGGAAGAAGTTTGGATACTTCTAACACGGCATCGCATCGATACCCGCCGGCCCTCTGAGTTCATCTCGCTTCACGCCGAGTACGATGATGGCCACCCTGATGCCCCAAAGAGCTTCGCAGATACTGCGAGGACACAAGGCGTCCCGCGGCCCTCTGAGTTCATCTCGCTTCACGCCGAGTACGATGATGGCCACCCTGATGCCCCAAAGAGCTTCGCAGATACTGCGAGGACACAAGGCGTCTACACAGATAACACACACGTCCTGGTAACGAATCATTACGCTAACGGAATGCAGCGCCAAAACTGACATGGACATGACATGACGTAGGTGCGGGTGACTGTCCCCCCTTTCGATACCTCCGGCACGATCTCTCTGAACGCCTCGTACGATGGCCCTTTCGACGACGTTGGCTTCACCATAACCGCATACTCGCAGCTGACGATGCGCGGGACGAGACGCCACGCAGGCTCCCCTTCGAGCACAGGGTGTCTGGCGCTCTGACGGCAAAGACATCCGGCGGAAATTACACCCTCCCCACGTACATGGTAAATCCGCAGTATCGCCTGCGCGTACCCCCACGACGACGCAACAGGGACCGTCTGCGAAAACACGTATCGAGGTCGCGTTGCACGCGCCACGAGACGTGCCTGTCAACGCGACGGCCGTCTGGGGCCGTGGCGAGCGTGTCTTTGAGTAGGTTTCTACCCACCGGATCATGCGTTCAAGTTGGAAAATTCTGACGCTCGACCAGCCTCGTGCAGAGCGATATCGTCGCTACGTCCGGCGCCTACACGTACGGTTTTGCTCGATTTTCGGCAGATCTCCCACGTACGTTTGTTTGGCACTAACTTACTGCGCGATGCTCACTTAGCCGGAATGTCTGTACAGAGGGCGACTTCACGCTGGTGGTGTCCGCATTCTCACCTACACACCGGGGCGAATTTTCGCTGCTCGTGCACAGCTCGCGCCGAGTAGAAGTGAGCCGATCCCACAAGAAGGCGCGGGAATGTTCGCCAAGACCGTGCGCGGTGAATGGTGCGTCTTTTTTTTCTTCCTTGTTCCGTCACTTACTTTCGTACTCTGCACGCAGGACGAATGGCGCGGACCCGAGGTATGCGCTCGAGTTGCCCATGCCTGCCCAAGTCAAGTAGGTCCCCTCTTTCTCCGCTATAAGCAGCAACTCATGACGTCTGTGAATCACTCAAAAGGATTCGCTTGCAGCCCCATGCACCATTGTTCGTGAAAGTAGCACTACTTCCAGGAACGGGCAGAGCACCGCTCACGTCGTCCGGCGCATTCACCGATGCGCGCTCGGGTGCCGCGACGGCGCAAGTCGCGCTGCGTGCAGGGAACTACTTTATAGAACCGATGGTGGATGGTGTCTCGCACGGGGACGGCACGTTCAGTATGATAGTGTATAGCTCGAGCGCAGGGATACGGCTCTCGCCATTATGAACTCGCATAATAATTGGGGTGAATGTCTGCGTCTGCGCATACTGTATGATGGCATAACACATGTGTATGAGTTTGTATGTATTACCATCAGCGGCCAATCTAAAATAATAACTTTATTTTCGCGGTAGGACCAGCGCAGGCGAGGTGGAGACATCATGTGATGGGTTTTGGCACGGTATATATGCTGGTAGCTCAAATTTCTGGCCTTGAAGTACTCTGCGAACGAAGGTACGTCAGCGAATAGTCGAGGTAAAGTAAAGAGACGCATGCCTGGTGAAGTACACA